>CM023481.1:313221148-313501148 GCA_013339685.2 Hyalomma asiaticum
AGTGCCATTTGCTTGTTCGTGGAGCAGAAATTTTGTAGGAGCAAGTCTGTCACTGTGTGGAGACGGAAACCTCTTTCACAGTGTAAGATATCGGCAAGTGAAGGGCGATGGAACGGAGAAGTATGTGAGGAGAGGAATCTGCTTGGCCGCGGGAGCCACCCTGAGCGCGCCCTGCCCGTTAATGTAACGCTTGGACGAGGAGAAAACTGAGTTTTCTTCGCAACCACGACTTTTGACGCTTCCGGCGTGTGGCCATCGTTTGCATGTCCCTCTATGGGCGCCACCGGCGCGACGCATAAAAATCGCTATACCATCTCATATACTGTAAGCTTGCCCGGATTTTTCCTGTAGTGTCAGTAAGTTAGAACGACGAGCATTTTAGCTCCAGTTGATTCACTTGTGGGGTTTAACGTCCCAAAACCAGCTATGATTATGAGAGACGCCGTAGTGGAGGGCTCTGGAAACATCGCCATTTCAGCTGCACTTAGAGAGAAAAAACTTTACCGTACAGCGCTTTGAATGAGCTGCGTGTTTTGACTCCGACGGAGCAGACGGCACCTTACGCTGTAACTCGCTCGCATGTTGTGAGGACGCATGAATAAATAGCCTTGGGTGGGAAATCGCGTGCAAGCTGTCGCGTATTCTTCGTCGATTTGCTGACTTTAGAACTCTCTGGGCTTCCGCAGCGTACACTCCGAGGCTGGCTTATCATATTTTGCGCGCACTTCTTGTGTTGCAACAAAGGCGTGCGCTATAGGGATGTCCATAGTGCCGTTTTAGGATGGGGCGGAAATGTATTGTGCCAGACTGCAACAGTGGGGCATCCTGCAAGGTGAAGCTGGAGCGGTATCTTTCAATGGCCACAAAAGGGGACCGGTCCGCTTGCCTTCGAGTGACTGGACAAAGCTCGGGTCAGCAAAGTATCGATTCTGACTAATCACGCGAGGCGAAGTGAACCGGTCCACTTTTGGAGCCGTTATAAGATTTCGTCCCTGATTACTTTCAAAGTTATGAATGGCATGGTCAAATTGGAGGAGGGGAGGAGGAATAAACTTTATTTAATGTCCTGTACATGGCTAAAGAGCCCGCCTAACTACTCCCACGTTGGAACCGGGAGGTCAAGCCTCCTGGCCCTATCGTGGGTGTACTGGACAGCTAGGACTTGTTGCTTGTGATCTTGCGACTTGATCATGCTTGAAAACCTGTCACGAGTAATGCCAGGGCCAAGCAACCCACACTCCCAGAGCATATGTTCTAATGTACAATCGTCTTCCGTGCAGGCTTTACATATAGTATTCATGTCTTGAATGTTATACCATTCCTTGTACTGTACAGGTGAGAAATATGAACGTGTTTGTAGTTGTCTAAGTGTCACTGCTTGTGCCCTGTTAAGTTTGATGTGTGGAGGAGGGAACAGCCTCCTACTCATGTAATATTGCTTTGTAATTTCGTTGTGTGTCATGGGAGTATCTCTGAGTGTATTCTCAAATCCAGCAGAGTCGATGCCATTTGTAAAAGCACCCCGGTCAGTGAGTTCGCGGGCAGCGCTGTTGGCCGACTCATTTGGATTGATGGGGCACCCTTCGATATTGCCCAGATGAGCTGGAAACCAATAACATGCTTTACCTCTTGTACCTTGATTTCTTTGATTACCCTGGCCGCTTGCGGGGCTATTCTTCCTCTACTGAAAGCTCTAATTGCGCTTTTAGAATCGCTGTAAATTTCATTGAACCTGGCGTCTGCAATTGCTATAGTGCTATGGCAACTTGTTCTGCAACTTCAGCTTTACGGGTATAGAGAGCAGCTCCGCTGACTGTATGCCCCTTGCGATCAACTACGACTGCTGCAAAAGCGTCGCCTCGTTCGTACTGCGCAGAGTCAACGAAGCATGCAGTCGCCCCTCCTTCCTCCGTTGCGTTAATGAGATTCTTAGCTCGAGCCAATCTCCTGTTGATGTTGTGGACAGGATGCATATTTCGTGGTAGTGGTTGTACAATAACATTGCTTGCAATGTTGCATGGTACTTTAACATATGTGTCTTGCTCTATAATGGGGTTCACTTTGATTTTATCAAGAATATATCGCCCTGTTCCAGTGGTAGATAGTCTCAAATTTTGTGACGTCTCTTGGGCCTCGACAATTTCTATCAATGTATTGTGGACTCCCAGTTGTAGAGCTCGCGCCCCATGACTATGTTTGCGAGAGACGTTTCTCGGACAGTGAAATAGACAGTCTTGGTGGTGAAGCCCCTCTCGACAAACCGAAGCGGCCTGTTTTGTTACTAGAGGCCGTGCCGTCAATATTTCCTCACTGTCTCCTGTTCGCAAAAGAAAAAAAAACAAAGAAAAGAAAGGAAAGGGAAAGAAAGTAGAGAAAAGAGATGGCCCACTGAACACGACGCGAGGTGCGGAGAGCGTGCAAAGACGGAGGTTTGGGTGGTCAAGACATATATATGCTCGCTGCTTGCCACGGTGAGGAAAATGAGTTGGTGCATCCTCTTATGTTCTTTGTCGTGAATCCAATGCTTTGAACAATAAGCAAACGGCGTATTTGCGGTTGAGAGACAAGAAATCACACTGTAGTAATAGTTATAGTAACGACATAAGCAACCGACCTCGAGTTACCGATGAATTACAAATTTCGCGTTCCAGAAAACGTACTGCGCAGGTAATTGCTGTCTAGGCGACATTTTTTAGGGGTGAAGCACATTAGGATCGAGGCTTGTCCCTTGTCCGTACTCACGGCACAGCGCCGTCAAGCAGTGCAGTCGGACGGTGTGTGTGCGTGTGGGCCGACCCTGGAGGCAGTGCACCCAGACAGTATCGTCTGCTGTCGTGAGAGCTAGAGAGCGAACGGCGCGCGTTGACTGTGGAAACGCTCTTTCTGCGATGAACGCTGTACCAGCTCGCAAGGAACGAGAACGCGCCCTCACCCGCGAAAGACAAAGCCGACGCAGGCAGTGTCTGCTAGAGAGTTTTTTGAATGAAAAAAAAAAAAATGTGGTTGTCATAGGAATCCGTATGACACAAAAGTTAAACCTGTCGAATGCATGAGCGGCAATCTGGCGAATCGAGGGGCGGGAGATGGGTTGGGCACTCTGGACATGTGAACCCGTTGCATGCAGACATCAGTGGCTCCTCGACACTGCACAGGGATCCTCGACAGCTGTACACAAGCGAAAGTTCTCCAACAACTCACATTTCTCCAGTGATACTCCACTGCACGCACCAGAGCCCCGGGCAAACCTGCCATAAACCAGGAGCGCCCGCAAACGGTGTAACCTTGCAAGTGAAACCGATTGGGTTTCAGCGGATCGTTTTGTGTACGCATAGTCCACTGCAGCGAAATGCGCATCATTTGCTTGTCGGCGGCCGTCTTTGAGTTTCTGGAGCAGAGTGCGTCGCAGCACAACTGGCCACACAAGACAAATTCTGTTGCGGCCGTGGTCGTACTTTGCCCAAGCAACGCGCCGGCAGGAAGCCGGCACGCCACTAATCTCCGCTGCGATCGACGCGCTGAGACTACCGAAGCGCTAATTGCCGGCGTGCATTAGCGCGTCACTCTGCTTCGTTCCATCGTTCCTAGATGGCGGTACCACCGCTGGGAATGAAGGGTGCAGTGGAAGGACGGCGACGTTAATTTAGGGGCAACATTACTTACTGAACACCTTTATTTAACCGGACATCAATTAGAAGCAAACTGTATAAAGCGCTGTGAAGATATGAGGCACGTACCATACGTGTCTCCTATGTGCCGGCGGTGTCATCAAATGCCAAAGGCATTTTCCAAGTTCCTTGGACTTTCTCAAGGAGTTCGTTGAGTCGTTTCTTCTCCTGAAAGTTAGGTTTAGCCTGGAGTACATTTTCACCGTGAGCCGAAAAGCCATTTCTGCTTGACTGGAGTATTCCCTTTTCCCAGATCATTTGTATCATGCACCTTATTTAAATCGGCCTTATCGGGCAGGATGTACTTAGAAGAGTTTGTAAAATGTGTGCGCCTCCTGGTGTTACGCCATTTTTCTTTAAACTGCCTTCAGAAACACTTCCTGTTAAACCTGCTTTAAACGCGAGGGGCTGCCGTGGTCCACGAACTGCCGACTCTGCTTACGTACCGAAACAATTGATCAGGGGTTTATAAAAATTTTCACTTTTAGATGGTGTGTGTTATACCCATGGCGCTACCAGAACGCGGGTGTGTGTGTGGATACGGAGATACATATATGTAGTTACACACTCAAAACTTGAGCAAACACACACATATGTCCGACAAGTGCATCTAGTGAGGCGGTGATTCTTGCGGAGCATACACACAACTCTTACATAGGCCGGTGTTTCACGGTAGATTGCTTTAATGGAACGCGACTTTTTGGCGTGGTGAAGCGCAAGTGTGGCAAGCGGCAGCCAGTGAAAGCATCGCCTCTATGCAACGCGTCTACTGCTAGCTTTGCTGCTTCTCATCACTTTTACTGTGCTATGTTTGGCACTTTCGCGGAAGTTTTGAGACGTGGGAAAACTAGGAATGCAGCCATGGATTAAATTACTAGTTATCTGTGCTGTTTTTGACGCTGATTTGGTGCACCGTTGAGCGGGAACGTTTGCCAACCGTTTCCAGGAACTCGATAAACGATTTATCGCTTATTTTTCTCTCTCTCTCTTTTTGTGATGTACCGGACACTCTCCAACATATGGTCCTGGTGTGCCCACACCGCGAAAACAACGCTGAAGATGACGCTCCAGAACCCCCAGAAGTGATTGAAGAAACGTGGGAGGCAATGTTAACGGCCCAGAGCTTGAAGGACCAGCGAGGTCTGGTGGACCGGGCACGGGCCGCGGCATCAGCCAACGGCTTTCTGGACTGAGAGAGCCGCCCACCTCGGGCGAAAATCGCCGTTTCTGAAAATAAATGTTTATTCCTCCTCCTCTCTCTTTTCAAGCTAGTTACTTTTCTTTCCATGCATGTTGGTATGATTACACATGCTACCGCGCTGTTGCTCCGTTGTGAGCGTTCGCTACTACTACTCTTTTCCTTGCCCACTTTCTGTGCTTAGTAGGGAATCTGATAAATTTTTTTTTGTCGTTTCGCGGGTATGAGTGCTAAGAGCTACTTTACCGTAGCATACATTCGCGTGCCTAGACTTTATCCTTCGGCTTATATATATATATATATATATATATATATATATATATATATATATATATATATATATATATATATATATATATATATATATAGCAGTCATGGTGGTGAATAGGCCGGAGGCGTGAAGGCAGAGATGAGTAGTAGACCCTCGGAATTGGCAACAAAAATGCGGAAAGCGTTTATTCAACGTTTCAGCCGGAGACCGGCCTTCATCAGGATCCTGATGAAGGCCGGTCTCCATCAGGATCCTGATGAAGGCCGGTCTCCGGCTGAAACGTTGAATAAACGCTTTCCGCATTTTTGTTGCCTATTCCGAGGGTCTACTACTCATCTCTCTCTCTCTCTCTCTCTCTCTCTCTCTCTCTATATATATATATATATATATATATATATATATATATATATATATATATATATATATATATATATGCTTCAGAATTGCTCATCTATGACCTGTAGGAGGTGCAATTTGAACGCTGGCCGGGATGGTGGCCGAACCCACGACCATGCCTCGAGCCTGGGACCAAGGAGTTTAAATCGTAGACCTTCAGCATTCGAATGAGGACCTATAGGAGTTTCACCCTGGAACCTTTGGTAGTGGAACGCTTTACATAAGAGTTCGCACACGGAACCTCTGGACAGTCGAGCCGGAAACCCCGGATTTCATACCTGGGGCCTCAGTTCTCGGTCACGGGACCATTGCAGACAGAACTCGGGTACGAATGGCCGTTGGCAGTCGCACCCCGAGCCGAGAACATCATGGTTTGAAACTCGAAAGTCGTGGGTTTATATTCCGTGCTTATGTATACACTATACTGCCCATTGCCCAACGTCTAGCTGATATTTTAATTATAGTCCTAACGACGCTCGTTATCACGTTTAATTAGGATGATAATTAATTACTGTGATTAGTTACTATATGTGGTAGCAGCAGCGGTAGCGTGCTTGCTTGACACACCCGGATTCGATACCCACCCATCGCTTTCGGAGATTACAGCACGTTCATGTATGTCTGTGCGTTTTTGTCTACGTTTCAATCGCACGCTACAACAAACGGTATGCCTTTCTAGTTTTTTAATTTTGTTGTAATAATGTGCTAAATGTATATTTCAGTTCGCCCCTCATTGATATCAGTTGTATAAAATTCAAGAGCCTGTGGCGCGTACTCGCATACCACAGGCCGAGTACTACGGGTTATGAGGCACACGTGATTACAGTATCGTTAATAGTGACATACATTATTGGAATTTCATGTTAATTATGTAAAAATCAGCTATTAATGTTAGTCACACATTTATGCCCTACATACCAAATATTGGGGTACACCAGGTGAACGAGACGATCAGGAGAGCACCGAGACGTATAGACGGCTAGATAGGTAGATACGGTCAAAGTTGCTCGAGTTCGCCAAGAAATGCTTCGCATTTAAGAAATTCTGGCACTGAAACTGATAGTACCTATAAGGGTCAGCACATTATTGCTAAGATTTTCCGTACCAGTCCAAGAAAAAAACTACCTTCTCGTATTTGTTTTTAAACACCATGCTCTAAGTTTCTTGAATAATGGCAAGATTAGAGCGGAGCCCTTCATGGGGGGCTTGGTTTCGCAAGTAAAACACCATCGATTCCCTGAATAAAGCTAACATGTAGTCCTTTCCGAGAGTATACAAAAGACACCGCAAATGAATGCGCACGCAAAATTAAAAAGAAATAGTTATTCCCACTACGCTCCAGTGCCGAATGCACCTGTGTACTAAGCAGCGCCTGGTGTGCGACCGAAGGCGGCGCTGCGAACGGCCCCTGTATGACGTCAGAGCGGGGATTCGCGCGCTTTCGTCTGCTACGTAGCGCCGTGTTGAAGCCACCGTTGCGGTAAATCTCAACAAAAAAGCAGTTCAGTTGGTTATCTCGCGTATGGTGGCTACTGGCGCTGTTCGAACAACCGTGGGTCTGCTTTAACGTTCATTTAGAACTACGGCTCTTTGTTTTTTAGAACTGCGGCCGCTTGTCTCCGCGGCGAGTGCTGCGCAATGGTGAAGTACTGCTCTGTGCCTCAGTGTACTTCGTCCGCTCGTGAAAGAGGCGTTAGTTTTCACAACTATCCTAAGGACCCAAAGCTGAAGAAGAAGTGGATGGTCAGGCTCAGAATGGGAAAGCGCCCCACGCCTTCATCGACCGTGTGCAGCAAACACTTCGCGGACAGTGACTTCTGCTACCCACCGTACGCGCCACTCTTCGGTAAGTTTGTGACCGTGTTTAAGCGCCTCGCCAATACTTAAGCCGTTTATTGCACGCAGGCTATAAGCATAGGCGACTTACACCAGGTGCGGTGCCGTCCCACAACCTGCCGCGAAGGCCCCTAGACAAGGAGCCGACGACGCGGCCACCGAATCGCCTCGCGGGTAAGCGCGCCTCGTGAGCTCAGCTGAGCGGCGCAGGATATATGAGACTACGGCTGCGTCTGGATGGTGTACATACGTATTTTACCTACGAAGCCAAGCGCGCGCCTAGAGGACTGCTAATCATAAATTCATAACCTGTTGCCGCTGTTCAGTGCACATTCTCTAAAATTTTCACCTGAGGCAGCATGCAGACACTTTTCATTTATAGAAATAATAGAAATGGTGCCGCAATTAAATATTTCATGGTTCCAACATTAAACATTCAAACTAGTCTTAATAGTGAACTTGCCTCTTAATTTAGAAACATTAACACAATGCAAAAGGCGATATGAGCTCGACACCAACTGCAGACCAGCAGTGAACATAAATTCTATGTTATGTTACACGTTGACATTGCCTCACCCTGCTTTGCACTAGCAGCGAGCATTTGCCCCTTCACTGCTGTCGATCACGACAGAGACGTTGTGCGGTGGGTTGGTGAGTCCACTTGTTTGGAGGACGAGAGCGGCGACGGTGATGCGACCTCCGTCGACGGCCTCGACCGCGCATTCAACAACGTGGCCTGCGTCGTACACCGCCTCGCCCTCGATGAGACACCGCGACGTTTTCGCAAGCTTTATCTACATACTTGTAGATGCTCGAGAACGGCACGCTTACTGTAATATCGAAAGAAACATCCAAACTAATTAGTATCGTACGGCGGAAACAAGATAACGAGCGCGAACACTCACACATAGTTTCACTTTCTTACCAGCAATACGGTCGGTGGCATCGGCGCACTCGTCGGCCATCCGGGGAATTCCTTGGCCCTGTCGATTGGGCCGCAACTAAAACAAGTTCAAGATTACACTCGAAAACAATCGTTGCAGGCGTTAGTTGACCGTCGCGAGGCTGTTCGTTCGACAAAGTTCTCACCTGAAGCAGACGATACGCGTACAGGAGCAGCGGCTGCTGCAGCGCGGTTGAAATCGGAGTCCACGCTCTGACGTCACACGCGAGAGGGCGCCACTCCAAGATCTCGAGGCTAATAGCGGGCGAGCAGCCGCGCCGACGATGAGGATGATTACGTTCTGTGACAGCGCTAGGCACAGAACACCCGATTAGTTGTTGTGATTCATGCCTGAAATCCCGCACATGCAGAGCCCTGTGAATGATACTAAGTTTGAGAGAGGTATCTCGGCGCAAAACGTCTTTACTCGCACGCAAATCGATTGCAAATCATCGCGTTCCAAGTGCGCCCCTTCACGAGTGGGCGCAATGATGGCGCCCGCTGTTGCAGACGACGCAGTTGGCCTCACCCTGAGCGGTGGCGCGCGCATCGAGGCACCCTATAGTGCCCTATAGGGTGCCTCGATGTCAACACCGCTTCTCGAGCCCTACTTTTTTTTTTCTGCCTTCAAGGTTTGAGCCACACTTTTTTTTTTTTTGCTTTCCTCCCCTCGCGCGAGCCGAGCTTTGTCCGGTCCACTTAACGGGTGGGCCATTGCGGGATTGTGCACACCTAGATTAGCACGCGTAGAGGCTACAGATCCCCCTTGCCGGCACGCATGCGCTGGTTCCGAAACAGCCGACCTTTTCCGGATTGTCAGCAATGCATTTAGGCCGGGAGATGTTACGAATTCGCATCCGCGATCGTCTCACGGGCGGTGTTTTACTGTATAGCAACCATTTTAGGGCGACGAGCCAGCCCTTCACTCACTTAGCGAGAAGTGGTCGGTCATGCTGGCGATCATTACTGCTAAAACTTCCAATTTAAACTGCGCGCCGGTACCCAAGCGCTGGCACGTAGCTGTGACGCCACCAGGTTCCAAGTGCTTTTTCCTTGAGTCGTTTCGGGAGGTAGATAATAGCTATCGAAACTTGCTGCGCTTAGCAGATGTTGCTTCGTTACAATACACCGTAGCCGTTATTTACCGTTAACTGTTGATTATACATCTCAGTGAATGTGGCCAAAGCCGCCAAAGCCCTTGATGGCGCTGGCACACGAATGTCACAATGGGCGTCGCCACTATACCTCTTCATTTTTACCTCCAGGATGGTTTATATGTGGGGCATACCTTAAATATTCGTAGTGCCTCTTGTTTTAAAGTACTACGGGGCCACTGAGAGTCACAGGCATGCTTGATCCCGAGCCTGCGCACGGTGGCTATCGATAGGACGGACATGCGATAACGGTGTACGCGGTGGCCCACGCCGGTTCCGCGACGCTCAGCGCGACTCCCCGAGCGGGGGAAACGGCCCGCGGGTCAACTCTTTCGGCTGACCTCCCATTAGGCTGAATGGTTCACCGCTAATTCAGCGGCCCAGGAAACGCCACGGAGGACCTCCAAAATTAGCCGCGCGCGCGCGCGCGGCACTTTCGCCCTGCGGGAGCGTGGAATACATTAGAGGCCGCTCGGCGCCCTGACCCGCGCATTACGTGGACTGACCCTTCCGCCGGGGCCCTATTAATTTTAAGAAGAGCACGCTCAGCGAACCAATTGTGGCCGACGTCACGATCTATTCTCACTTCTCGCCGTGACCCTTCGAGATCAAAGACGTGCTGAACCCGGATCAATAACAATGCTAACGCACGCCGACCCCGCGGGCCGCCCTTCTGCGCGGCGCGGTCACGCTCGCCGCGCGTCCTCTCGCGATCGGAACCAGAGGCCCGCGCTGGTAATTATTGTTATTCGGTGGAACCGTGGTGCGATATTTTCGCCTCGTGGCCGACGCGCACGATCCGGCGCTCATTTCCATCCTAATTCGCTTTCTACGGCCACAAAGCGCGCTTGGTCGACGCCCGCCCTCCCGTGCATGCATTATGCGCGCTCTTGATCCGCGCGCTGTCGCACACCCGGTCCCGGCGCGTCATCTTTATTGCTATTTCTCGCCTTGCGGTGCGTGGCGCCTTTCGCCGCGCACTGCCAGCAGACACTTCCAGAACACCGGGAACGTCATGCAGTTCAGGAAGTTTCCGTTATATACAGCTGCGTCACACCATGTATGTATGTATGTATGTATGTATGTATGTATGTATGTATGTATGTATGTATGTATGTATGTATGTATGTATGTATGTATGTATGTATGTATGTATGTGTACACAAAAGCGCTTTTTTCAGTGACACGCAATGTAAAATGTGTAGGAGCGAAAATTTGAACAGTAATTGACAAACTTATTACGATAGCATTAACGAGAGGGTACCAGGTCTTGTAATTAAGGTTAATAAAAGGTACAAATTGAAGGTGGTACAGGGCTATGTACCTACATCTAGCCATGACGACCAGCTAGTTGAACGCTTCTATGAAGAAGCGGAATCGGCAATAGCTAAAGTAAACACGCAGTACACTATATGTGACGGGAGACTTCAATGCTAAGGTTGGTAAGAAGCAGGCTGGACACAAGGCAGTCCAGAACTATGGCGTGGGTTGTAGAAATGACAGAGGGGACTTATTAGTAGAGTTCGCACAGCGGAATAATCTGCGCATCATGAATACGTTCTTCCGTAAACGGGAGCATCGGAAGTGGACGTGAAGAAGCCCGAATGGCGAGCATAAAAATGAAATAGGCTTCATACTATGCGATGACCCTGCCGTCGTGCAGGATGTGGAAGTGCTGGGCAGAGTCACGTGCAGTGACCACAGGATGGTGAGATCTCGAATTGGGCTAGGCTTATGGAGGGACCGCAATAAGCTGGTACGTAAGAAACCGATCAATGAGTTAAGAGAAAGGCGGAAAGTCGAACAATTCAGGATAGCGCTGCAAAACAGATATTCAGCTTTAACAGAGCAAGCACACATTTGCGTTCAGGAAGTCAGCGATAATCTCACACGTATTGTCACGGAGTGTGCAATAGAAGTAGGAGGCAAGATCGGTAGCCAGAGTACTAGCAAGCTTTTTCAGGGGACAAAAAACTTGATTAGAAAATGGCAAGGCATGATAGTATCTAATGCAACTGACAGAATAGAACTGGCGGAGCTTTCGAAATTAATCAATAAGCGTAAGACAGCCGACATACGAAAGCATAATATGGAGGGGATTGAGCATGCTCTAAAGAACGGAGGGAGCCTGAAAGCGGTGAAGAGACGTCTAGGCATAGGCAAAAATTAGACGTATGCATTACGAGACAGGCAAGGCAATGTGATCACGAATAGGGATAAGATAGTTACAATAATCGAAGAGCTTTAAAGAGACCTCTACAGTAGCCGCGATAACCAGAATAGTGAACGGGGAAGCAGTTTAGAAGAGGCTCACATTCCACCAGTACTGACAGAGGAAGTAATGGAAGCTTTGAAAGGGATGCAAGCGGGAAAGGCACCCGGTGAGGATCAGATAAAAGCAGATGTCTCTTAAAGGATGGTGGGCAGATTATACTGGAAAAACTGGCAAGCCTGTATACGCAATGCCTAATGACTGCGAGCATACCGGAATCGTGGAAGAATGCGAACATCATCCTAATCCATAAGGAAGGCGACACAAAAGACTTGAAAAATTACAGGCCGATTAGCTTACTGTCAGTCGTCTACAAGGTATTTACCAAGGTAATCGCTAACAGAAGTCGTGCCACCTTAGATTTCAGTCAACCTAAAGAACACGCAGGGTTTCGTAAAGGCTACTCAACAGTACACCACTGTTATCAGGTGATAAATACGCGGAGTATAACCAACCCCTATATATAGCCTAAGACCAAAGTTATGCTCAATAGCCCAGCTAAAGAACAGGAACTTAAAATTAACAGTGAACCCTTAGAATGTGTGAACGAATGCATATACCTGGGACAGTTACTAACAGGAACACCTACGCATGAAGGAGAAATTCTCCGTAGAATAAGGATGGAATGGAGCGCATGCGGAAGGCATTGCGAAATCATGACTGGAAACTTGCCCCTGTCACTAAAGCGAAAACTATTCAATCACTGCATTCTCCCAGTACTAATATACGGTGCAGAAACATGGAGGATAACGAAAAAACTAGAAGGAGCACGCAATGTGCAATGGAAAGAAAAATGATAGGGGTAACGCTAAGAGATAAAAAACGAGAGGAATGTATCAGGGAACAGACAGGAGTAGCTGATAATCATCATCATCATCATCATCATCATCATCAGCCTGTTTAGGTCCACTGCAGGACGAAGGCCTCTCCCAACGATTTCCAATCCACCCTATCCTGAGCGAGTTGGTTCCACTTTATGCCCGAAAACTTTTTAATTTCATCGCTCCATCTAACCTTTTGCCTACCTCTGTTGCGTTTTCCCTCTCGTGGTATCCATTACGTCGCTCTTACTGTCCACCTATTATCCTTCCTCCTCATGACATGCCCTGCCCAGGTCCACTTCTTTATTTTAATTGATAAGATAATATCGGCTACTCCTGTCTGTTCTCTGACCCATTCCGCTCGTTTTTTATCTCTTAGCGTTACCCCTATCATTTTTCTTTCCATTGCACGTTGCGTGCTCCTTAGTTTCATCTCTAGTTTTTTCGTTACCCTCCACGTTTCTGCGCCGTACGTTAGTACTGGGAGAATGCAGTGATTGAATACTTTTCGCTTTAATGAGAGCGGTAAGTTTCCGGTCATGATTTCGTAATGCCTTCCGAATGCGCTCCCGCCCAGCCTTATTCTACGGAGAATTTCGTTTTCCTGGGTAGGAGTTCCTGATATTAACTGTCCCAGATATACATATTCGTTTACACATTGTAAGGGTTCATTGTTGATTTTAAATTCCTGTTCCTTAGATAAGCTATTGAGCATAACTTTGGTCTTTTGCCTATTGATTTTTAATCCAATTTTAATACTTTCCCTGTTGAGGTCATCAATCATGTTTTGTAATTCGTCACCATCATTGCTAAAGAGCACAATGTTGTCTGCAAATCTTAAATTGTTTAGATATTCTCCGTCTATTCGAATGCCCTTTTCTTCCCAGTCTAGACGTTTAAAGACTTCCTCTAAACATGCAGTGAATAGCATCGGGGATATTGTATCTCCCTGTCTCACACCTCTCCTGATCGGGATTTCTCTGCTTCTCTCATGTAGGAGTAGTGTGGCTGTGCAATCTTTGTATATGTTGTTTATGGTTTTCACGTATACGCCAGGTACCCCTTGTCGACGTAGAGCTTCTAGAACTGCTTGTATTTCTATGGAGTCAAATGCTTTCTCGTAGTCGATAAACGCCATATAAAGAGGTTTGTTATATTCCGCGTACTTCTCAATTACTAGGTTGATAGCGTGGCTGTGGTCCATTGTCGAGTAACCTTTCCTAAAACCAGCTTGCTCTCTCGGTTGGTTAAAGTCGAGTGTTTCTCTTATCCTCGTAGAAATTACCTTTGTAAATAGCTTGTATATTACTGGGAGTAGGCTAATTGGTCTGTAATTCTTTAACTCCTTTATGTCACCTTTCTTGTGGATAAGGATTATATTAGCATTTTTCCAGCTGCGCGGTACACTACATGTCTTGATACATTTCGTGAAGAGCGATGCAAGTTTTTCAAGTATAATATGTCCTCCGTCTTTGATCAAGTCGGCTGTTATACCATCTTCACCAGCTGCTTTACCGCGGGACATGCCTTTGGCAGCATTTTTTACTTCGTCAGCGGTTATACATGGAATTTCGGTGTCCTCCTCTGGTTCTATTTCTATTAAGGTTGTATGGTCTGTCTGAGAGCTGTACAGTTCCGAGTAGAAATCTTCTGCTACCTTTACTATTTCGTTGAAACTGTTGATAACGTTACCTTGTTTATCTTTTAGCGCATGCATCTTGTTTTGTCCTAAGCGCAGTTTCTTTTTGACCGATTTAATGCTGGTGCCCTTTTCTACTGCTTTCTCTATTTCTCTCATGTTAAAGTTTATTACATCTCTTTGCCTGGCTTTACTGATCAATTTTGATAGTTCTGCGAATTCTATCTTATCTTTTGATGAAGTTATTTTCATTTGTTGGCGTTTTTTTATTTAGTCCTTGGTAGATTGGGACAACTTACTTGTTGCTTGCTTTGTTGTTTTACCCCCTATTTCTATCGCGGTTTCAAGGATTGTTTTCGTTATGGTTTTGTTTATTTGTTCTAAATCGTCACCGTTTTCGTTTAAGGCCTCGAACTTGTTGCTTAGGGCGACTTTAAATTCTTCGTCCTTCGCTCTGATTACCTCTACATTGCATTTTTTCTAGTAAATAATTTAGTTCTTGTTTTCTTTAGGTTCAGTACAATCTTTGCCCTTACTAATCTGTGATCGCTGCATTTTATCTTCCCCACTACTTCTGTGTCTTGAATTATACCTGGTTGTTCGCACATTATAAAGTCGATTTCATTCTTTGTTTCCCCGTTAGGGCTTTTCCACGTCCACTTCCTATTCTTGTGTTTCTTGAAGAACGTATTCATTATTCGGTGCTGGTTCCTTTCGGCAAATTCTACTAGCATTTCCCCACGGTTATTCCTACGGCCGACGCCGTAGTTGCCAATCGCCTGCTCTCCACTTTGTTTTGTTCCTACTTTTGCGTTGAAATACCCCATGACTACTGTGTATTGTGTCCGTACTTTCTTTATTGCTAATTCGATATCCTCGTAGAATTGCTCTACTTCTTCGTCGTCGTAGCTCGTTGTTGGCGCATATCCCTGGATTATCTTAAGTTTATACCACTTATTTAGTTTTATTACGACGCATGCTACCCTTTCGTTAATGCTGTAGAATTTATCTACGTTGCCCGCTATATTTTTGTGGATTAGGAACCCAACGCCATATTCTCTCTTTTCGGGTAATCCCATGTCCATTGTTTAAGACTATGTAAGCTTCACCTGCTCTCCTAACTTCGCTAAGGCCAATGACGTCCCAAATAACTCCCTCTAGTTCCTCGAGTAGTTCCGCTAATCTAGCTTCGCTTGAGAGGGATATTGCATTGAACGTTCCAATGTTTAGCTTCCAGTGGCGGCCTGTCCGGGTCCAGTGATTATTACTGCCCTCTGCTGCTTCACAGAGCTGACCGCCGTTCATCCAAGTTCATCAATAAAGGCACTCGGGCACGGACACACATATCACATCACATCACATCACACATATAGGGTCACTTTTCCAGTACACATATCACATCACATCACACATGTAGGGTCACTCTTCCAGCACAACTGTCCATTAAACAAGAAATTCATAAGTTACCAATGTTCACACATCAGTACCGTCCACACTGTCAAGTCCAACATGATCACATAGCGCATACTGATTGTAGACTGTCTCTTAATTGCTAGTGATAAACATAGCAACAAGTAGAAGATACACTAAATATGTACCCCTAGGGGTTTCATAATAATTGCGATGCAGGCCCCAACTTGATGCAGGTTAATATTTTTCCGGTATCCTTGAGTCCTCTAAGAAGTTCACGAGTGCGCGTGCCGCGACGTGCTGTAATTTCTGTGTAGGCCAAGGGCCCAGAATTTTCGCTAATGACAGTGGGCGTCTATCCAGATTACTTATGTCTGTAAAAGTTTTTTGCGTGGAGCATGATAATTTTTACAATGAAGAAGAAGATGTTTTATGTCTTCTTCAGCCTCTTCACATGAGCAGGTGGGGCTGTCAGTTCTCCTTATCCTATAAAGGAAGCTCCTAGTATAGGCAGTACCTAGTCGTAACCTATGAATTACTGTTTCCACAGATCGGTTAATCCCAAACGGAATATGAAACGTCATTCCAGGATCTATATTGAACAATCGCAAGTTTTGTGCATCGTCTGAAAACTAAGTTTCCTCGGACAAGCGTCTGCATAGTCCGTTCAGGGAAACTCGCCGTGCATCACTCGCCGTTAGAGGTAAGAGCGACATATCGTTCTGTTGAAGCGCTGCGCGGGCCAGGCAATCCGCTGTGACATTTCCTGTGATTGCAGAGTGACTGGGAATCCACTGAAAAATTATATCGTGGTCTAAATTTGTTGCTATGGCGTACGTTTTCTGTATTTCGTATGTCAACGGGCTGCTTGTTTTTCCCAGGCTGATTGCTTTCAAGCTGAGCAATGACGCCTGCGAGTCACTCAGAACAACCCATCGAAGAGGCCCCGACTGGTGACATATGAAACGTAGCGCCGAAAGTATTGCGTAAAGTTCTGCCGTTGTGGATGTTGTAGAATGACCTCTTGGTATGCAGGTATGACGTACGCCGATGTAGAGCTTTGCTTCAAACATGACCCATCGGTGTAGACGTGAATACGGTCCACATATGTAGTGTAAAGATGCGATAAGGTTAATTGCTTTATCGCAATTATCGGCATGTCACACTTCCGAGCTATTCCTTTAATCGAAGTGACAATTTCTGGAATCGCTAGTTGCCATGGGGAATGATTCGTGCTTGCAGGCCAATTATTATAGACTTCCGTCGAGCTTTCCACTTTTTTTCTTTTGAAGGAAGCGTCCGCGTCACATAAGGTGCTGAAGCACGTTTGCCGTTCAACAAAACATGCCCACCTGGTTTGCATTGCACAGGCCGGAGGGATACAGCAGCAAGGACAAGAGCAACAAAAAAAAAAGAAGAAAAAGGAATGTCCGTACTAAAGCCCCTTGCTTTGGTAGTGCCATGAAACGCGTTTAGCTCTCATGGTTGAAGCTAATCGAGTAGGGAGAGAATGAAAGAAGAAATCTGGGACATTCGCACCATATGCTAAGAACGGCACTGACTACACCCGGCGACAACTTTCTGTGGCAGCACGGCCAAGGCTACGTGGGCGGAGCCTATGCACATGTGCTACTGCGCCAAGTAGTCCGACCGCTTCGACAGGTGTTTCGGTTTCGATTTCACCAGCGCAGGTCGCTTTTCCTTACTTGCGCGTAAACGTTGTGCACCACTTTCTTGGCCTGTACGGACAGCTTTTGGTTTGACAACGCCTGGTACGGCTGCGAAGCTGGTAAACACGCGGCGGTGTTTCCTCCGTAAGCGACGTTGACGAGCTGCAACCAGAGGACGCCATCTTTGACGGTGAGGAATGCGGTGAGGTAAAAACAGGTCCGTTCGATTTACCATGCACGGCGTGAACTAGTTCTAGGGAGTTCAGACGAAAGTGCTTTCGGTGCTGCACTCATGCAGCGCCAGTTCAGCAAGTGCAGGCCTAGCGCGACACTAGCACCTGGCTAAAACGAATGCCGTCGTGCAGGTTAGTGCAAGCCTTTTGCTACTGTTCCGCACTTCGCGCCTGTTCGCGTTGATCCATCTGCTGTTCCTTGCCTGCACGCTTTTGAGAGGTGTTGGGTCTGGCTAATTGCGCTGGAGCTATGAATTGCGTTGCACCATCTGCAGCCATTGTTCGAACAAATGTCGAACTGATGGACTCCGACAGCGAAGACGAAGAGTTCGATGTCGTCACAGTCCTGGCTCTCAGACTAACTAGGATACAACGCAACAGAATTCCGAGGTACTTTGAGGAGGTCTTGGCGGACGTGGCTCCAGTCTTCATTCATGATCGGCGTCAATGTCGTCAGGACGCCGCTGATTGACACGCGTATGTCGTCTGCTGCCACGGCTGCAAATGGTTCTGCACGAACGGCACTAGCTCTCACGTCAGTGCAGGTAGTGCAGGGATCTGTCTGAACTAACCCTGCACGATATCTACACTCGTTTAAAACGAACGGCTAAGTTCAGAGGGCGCCATCTTGCACTGCCAAAATGAATGGTCGAGTGCGGCACCACATGAACTAGTTCCAGCAGTGCAGGTAAATCGAACGGACCTAAAGCGACGGAAGCCAAAAAAACCCACAACACCTGAGAGAGCATGAAACAAAATTTTTTCGACTGCGCAACGTTTTATTCACTAATTAAAAAAATAATCCACGAAAAATTTAAGTGGTGAATGGTAAAATCTTAGTTACCCAGAAAGGTATACAAACGTTTTCGTTGGGGGACTACATGCTGTGGCGCAGTAAGACAAGCGTGCTTCGGCTCCGTAGCCTTGGCTGTGCTGCCACAGAAAGTTTTCGCCAGGTGTAGGGTTGAGGGGTTGTTGGCGACATCAGCGTTAGACCACGTGGGAACATGAGCGGTGCGGCGTTTTTGCACGAGTACGTCAGTGAGTGCGCAGCCGCACTCCTCCTGTGCAACGTTGTGGTTGCTGCACAGCTGTTTACGCGCAGCGTTTCTTTGCTTCTGGTTGTACGTGCAATAGTAAACAATGCAGTGATGCCCTGTCGATAGACTGTTCTTAAATGACACTTTAAATCGCTCTAGTGAGCGAAAAATAGCGCGCGCACCGTGCAAGCACGGCAAAACGTATGGGCGGCTCGGCGCAAGAAACAGCCCAACGAAGGGGGGCGTGGCGCGGAGAGTTCTCTCCCGCGCGCTAGCAGACGACAAAAACAGGTTCCTGCTCGCCGGTGCGAGAGTGCCGATGGAAAGGTCTATAGCCCTGGGAAGGCGCGCTAGAAAGTTCGGCCGGGCCCACGTGACTCAAAGCACACACACAGCTGGGAACCTTCTCGCCCATTCTAGGTCCTTCTTCGTTCGGGCGGCGCCTCTTTCTCTCTCTCACTACGCGAGGAGCGTCGGTGTATACTCTCAGCCTCCTCTCTCGCCTTACGTCTGTCCCGCGCGCGCGCTCGCCGCGATAAGATTCCACAAAGTTCTCCCCTTTTGGAGACGCGGCGCGACCTTGGGCGCCTCCTCCGTGCGCCGCTTTTCTTGTTGTTGTTTTGTACCTTCCCTGTAGTTCGACACCGGGTTTCTCGTCGAAATAGGCACTATTTTGTGACAGCGAAATCAGGGTATAGACGAGCACTACGTAACACTACTGGAAGGCATCTATAGCGGCTCCACAGCCACCATAGTCCTCCATAAGAAGAGCAGCAAAATACCTATAAGGAAGGGTGTAAGACAAGGGGACACGATCTCTCCAATGTTATCCACAGCGTGTTTAGTAGAAGCATTCAGAACGCTGGACTGGGAACACGTGGGTGTAAGTGTTAATGGGGAATACCTCAGTAACCTCCGATTTGCTGATGACATTGCATGGCTGAGTAACTCGGGAGATGAATTACAAATCATGACTGCTGACTTAAACAGGTAAAGCGGAACAGTGAGCCTTAAAATTATTATGCAGACAACAAAAGTAATGTTCAATAGCCTTGGGCGAGCACAGCGGTTTGAGATAGCTGGGGAAACATTGGAAGTGGTAAGTCAATATGTCTACTTAGGCCAGGTAGTGACCCCTGATCCTAATCATGAGGCTGAGATAATTAGAAGGATAAGAAGGGGGTGGAGTGCATTCGGCAAGCATTGTCAGATAATGAATGGTAGCTTACCATTGCCTCTGAAGAGGAAAGTGTATAACAGCTGATGTTACCGGTACTCACCTACGGGGCAGAAACTTGGAGGTTAAATAAGAGGGTTCAGCTTAAATTGATGGCGACGCAGCGAGCTATGGGACGGAAGATGGTAGGTGTAACCTTAAGGCACAGGAAGAGAGCGGAGTGGGTTAGGGAACAAGCGCGTGTTAGGGACATATTAATAGAAATTAAGAAGAAATGAGCGTGGGCGGACAATGTAATGCGAAGACAACACAACCGTAGGTCATTAAGGGGCCACAGAGTGGATTCCTAGGGAAGGCAAGCGTGGCAGGGAGCGGAAGAAAGCTAGGTGGGCAGATGAGATCAGGAAGTTTGCGGGAATAAATTGGGCCCAGTTAGCACGGGACAGGGATAACTGGAGATCTATGGGAGAGGCCTTTGCTCTGCAGTGGGCGTAGACAGGTCGATGATGATGATGATGCCTAATTATACAAGAACAGGTAGACGCTCAAGCCTAATTGAAGGATTGGTGTTATTTATTTTATTTATTTAAACATACTGCGGACGAACATTCTGCTCCGAGCAGGAGTGGCAAAAGAAAACATCAAGTGAACTGATACAGCAAAAAATAAAAATACATGATTTTGTTGCAAACAAAAGAACACAATCATCAGTACACTAAAAGAGGCATCACATATGTGAAAAAAAACAAGATTACAATATATGGGAACGATAGCCACCAACAAGATAATTTTCCAGTGATGTAAAAAAAATCAGTAAATAATACAAACATCCGCACTCTAAAAGAGGCATCACGTCTGTCAAACAACAGCATTACAACATATTGGAACGCTAGACACCAACAAGATAATTTTCCAGTGACGTAGCAAAATTTTCAGTGTTAAAAATCTCCTGAGGCAGTGAATTCCAATCTGTGACTTGTTCTGGGAAAGTAACTGTGTCTGTAAGCATTAGTTCGTGCAAATATGGGCGCCAATGATCGGTCATGTTTACGATGGGTTGTCCTAGCAGTAGCTGGTTGGATACAACATGGTATATTTATTGTAATTTATCCTGACATAATTTTATGTAAAACCGTTAAACGGCTCAACTTTCTTCTTGTTTCTAACAAAGGAATCTTGTGTAACTGCATTAATGTACTAGGTGAGTCGAGTCTTCTATACTTATTAAAAATAAATCTGATTGCCTTACGTTGCACTTTTTCAAGAAGCATAATGTCCTTTTTTTGTAAAAGGATCCCATATGACTGCAGCGTATTCGAGCTTAGATAAAATGAAAGTTTTATATGCCAAAAGGTTTACGCTTGAGGGAGCATGTTTTAATTTTCTTTTAAAAAACCATAATTTACGGATCGCTTTTGTGCAAATATCTGTTATGTGTGGTGTCCAAGCAAGGTTGCTGCTGAGAGTAATGCCTAAATATTTATATTTATCTACTTGTAACACTGGACAGTCATGAAGAATGTAGGGGAAGATGACGGGCTGTTTCTTCCTCGTAATGCGTAGCAGAACAGTTTTATCAGAATTCAGCACCATATCCCACCTACTACACCAGTCATCTATTGCCATTAGCGCTGTCTGTAAAACGTTTTGATCGGCTGTAGAGGATATATTTTTGAACAAAATACAGTCATCTGCAAATAATCTAATGCCTACATGGCAATATACGCAAAAGGGGGACGACATTGCTAATTTCTGCAGATCGATGACATCTATTTTCACACAGGAAACCGAGACTGAGTAATATAAGTCCTCGCGATTGTCCACGCCCTGTGGTCATTTCCCTCCCGACTCCTCTATCCGCCACATACAAAACCTTACCTTACCCCCTTCCCTCCAACGAGAGGTCGAGCAGGCGGGCTACGCATTACAGCCTTCCACCGTCTTCCTACACTGGGTGCCTGGGCATTCGGGGATCGACGGCAATGAGCTGGCCCATCAGCTCGCCCGCGCCATTTTCCAGCGGGCACTGTTGATCCTATGGCCTAAGCCTTCGGAGGACGATGGGAAAACTTCGGCGGGCGGAGGGAGGATCTCCCTACTCCAAACTATCAGGGATGTATACCTCCAGCTCCGCCTCGACAAGCGACTCTGTCCTCCCCCTCATCCATCGCTCACCGTGCCGGAGGGCTCGCCTTCTGAGGCACATTCAAATGAATGCACTTACCACCCCCTCTCGCCTCTTCCTCTACAAGTAACGCTCTGCCCCCTCCTGTCCTAACTGCCCCTCATCATATGCTGACCTTGCGCATTGCCTTTTCCACTGCCCGGTTGCTCAGCAATCGGCTTCTTACCCTCCCCCTTCCCTATCACCTGGCTCGACTGGCTTGGCTCTGAAGAGGAGGAAGTTCAGCGCCGCTTAGTCGCACAGGCGGTGGAAATGCTGAGCCTGTAATATTGGGCTTCAATGAAAGTCTTCTAGTATATATATATATATATATATATATATATATATATATATATATATATATATATATATATATATATATATATATATATATATATATATATATATATATACCTCCAGGATCGCTGCATATCGCCACGATCCTGTAGGTGCCAGCTCATGTCTACTATGTGCGTACTATATGTTGATACAATTATATATCATGGATGCACTCGGTTCACATGCGCAAATAATTATTGAATCGAAATGTTTAAAAATGCCCTCGTTGTCGTTTTTGTAAGGCCCCTCCCAAGATTATTTAATTGCGACTCCGGGACGTCCCTTAACATCGCACACGCGGGCGTACATACGAAGAGGCATGCATGCCTGGTGATGATGATGATGGTGATGATGATGATTGTAGCTCGGTTAAGGAAAGGACGCTGACGCAACGAATAAAGTAAAACATACGTGACCGGCATTAGATACTGGGACTAAGGAACCGCTTTGCGTTTTGGTGATAAACTGCAGAAGCATCAGAAATGAAGTCGATCCCTTCCATCTTCTCCCAAGGTCAGTAGAACCGATAATTATTATCTGTACCGAGTCGTGACTTGATTCGACTGCCTTAAATTCTGAGGAATTTCCGGCTGGCTACCATTGTTTCAGACAGTGTTGTACACGTTCCTCCAAAACAGGAACGAAAGCTCGTTCCTCGTTCCTTCCCGATTTTGTAACGAGTTCCCGTTACAAGTTCCTTCAATCAGAAAGGAACGCGTTCCAGTTACATTTTGAAAATTGGAACGTGTCGTTACATTTACGTTACATTTGATTTTTAAGATTAAAATAGTCTCGGAAAATTGTGAGCTGAAATTAAGTGATTTAAACGCTTTAAATTCAATTCAAGCTACGTACGTTTCGTGAACTTGAACCTTACCGGCAGCGGATTACCTGGAGATAGAAAATATGAAAATAAATGCTTCTAGACATTTTTTCAGGGAGCACCGAACGTAGTCCCGAATTGTTCACAGCGAATTTGACTCTAGTCTATTACAAGTGCAACACATAATGGGTCTTCCAATGAGTAGTCAGAATAGTGCTCCTCAGGTGTGCAGATAGAAAGTCACTCACATTCACCAACACATGAGACATTGTGAGTAGCAGGCCTACATTTAACACTGAAAGCTATGTATGCTGTAGACCTGTCGATTTACATTGGCATATAATAGCTCGTGCTTCACCCGCGTCTATCAATACTGGAACAAGATTTCCCGATATGTCGTCATCATTTGCTGCCCTAAATTTCTTCCCTCGGTATTAGTAGTATTAGTAGTCTTTTTAGTCGTGTAGTAGTCTAATTGACAGTTCTGAATATATTATTTTGCTTAGGTCTCACAATTTTAAAGACTTTGCGATACTGTTCTTTTGTTGTTATTTATGGTGGTGCGCAGCGTGTGTCGGTGTGGAGAATTGGAACTGCATGATCAGCTGATGAGCTTACCGACGACGACGAAGGAGTATCTTTTTTTCTTATGGCGTCTTAAGGAGTACGCTTTGTCTGTTCAATTTCTACAGCAGCCCCACTTTCATGCAATAGTGAAATTACATTAATATATGGAGAATAAATAAATAAATAAATAAATAAATAAATAAATAAATAAATAAATAAATAAATAAATAAATCGCCTCACGTGCATCATTTCATCGGACACCAACGAAGAAATGATGTCTGAAAGCAAAAATGACGTATGTCACGCTTGAAAGGTTCGCAGCAGCACAACCGCACAACCCAAGTAGCAAAAACTTGCGCAAGTGCTACTGAGCGTGGCTCTAGTTCTTATGAGATCAAGACATAGTAGAAATCATACCTACTGTGAACAAGAAAGTAACAAATGGACCGATTTACACTTAGAACACAAAGCTGTCTTTTCGTTATGCGAATAGGAAAGAACATTAAATAAACCATACCTGCACGTGCTTCTTTAAGTTTCTCGCCGATCTTTTCGACACTCCACTTGTATTGTTTGATGGAGCACAAGTCATACATTGGGCTAAGCACAGGAGTGCGATGTTGTATTCACTCGGTTGACAAATCGTGGGTAGCCATGGCCAGGAAGCAATCTATAATTCCACATCGGCATTCATTGCAAAAGAATCTAGATGGCACAGGAGGCAAGGCGGTGTTCCGTGATTTTCGAATGCCAAGTGAAAGATCTCTACAGTGTTTCCAGCCTTCAGAACGACCCTTCCTTGCTGTTCAGACTGGCTCAAATAAAGCGAAAGGCTGCTACCCCTCCCCACATCGTTGGTGTCGTCGCGCGCGCTTTCCTGCGCTCCTGCTGGCGCCTGAGAGTTCTTTCGCCATAACTACGGCCCTTTCGTCGACCCCTTTCGTCACAGCAGGAGGGCCAAGTTTTCCCGTTTTCGGCGGACGTTGTCGCCCCATCAGCAGAGGCCGGCAGCGTGTCGAGTAGAGTACGCCGCGTTGGAACGGTCGCTTCCTACACGACTTTCGGAGAATCCTACAATTCCCCACAAAAGCAAGCCGGAAGCGTCCGTGGAAACACAGAAGCTGATGTCTTCTCGGCGATCTTCACTTCGACGTTTGACAAGAGACCACGCCACCCTTTTGTTAACAAACCCCAGCCGGCTCGGTCGTGCTGGCTGGCCTTGTAGATCTGCTCTCCAAACTCTCGTGGTTTACGTTTCCGGCTGCTAAGTGTCGGCAGCCCGCACACAGCTACGTTGATCGAGACACTGCCTGCCTGCTAGCCACGTCACGTTATCTTGACTTCACGGTAACATTTGCCGCTGCTCGTCTGCTTCGCCGAGCGGTCTCCTGCGTAAAAAATGCCATTGACGCCGAGGCCCACACGTGTAAGCCGTAACCGCATTCTCAGAACCAATGCATTGAGCAAAGCGCGCGTTGTCAGTGTCTTAGTTTGAAGGGAGCCTTGGCGGCGGGATCTGAAGGGACGAAAGGAATTTTGCGGCTGGCTGCGGTTCCGCCTGCGTTGCCGTAGACAGCCGGAAACATTTCGCCCAGCGACAGGGCGCGGCCACCGTAAGGGGGTAACGAAATGCACTTGTGTGGTGTGCTTACACTGGCGAAAGAGAAGTTTCGCCCTCGTCGAAGCCTCGAAGAGGGAGAGTAAAGGAATGACGTTTTGCGTGTAGTTTTCTTTTGATTGAAGGAGACTGCTAACAGGGAAGTGGGGACTCGAGGCTCGCCCTCGGCGGTTGTTGCCCGGCCTATCCGTCCCGCATGCGGACCTGTGGAACGCTTATAAAAGGAACGTCGTTCCCCCTGCCGTTACTGCATAAATGTAACGCGTTACAGTTCCACCAACTCTTAAAGGAACGATAGCGTTCCTTCGTTCCTCCAAAAAGGAACTAGTTCCAGGAACGTCGTTCCTTGGAACGACGTTCCGTACAACACTGGTTTCAGACGTGATCGAGGAGCAGGAGGGAGAGGGGTATTTCTTCTGGTTCGTTCTGACCTGTCGTATGTACCTTTGGATTGTTCCAGAGCTGACTGCGAGTGTGTTTTCTGCAAAGTGAGGCAGCGTAATGGAAAAAAGTTTAGTAATTGGATCACATTACCGGCCCCCTGGATCGTCACACGATCAGTTCGTTCATCCGCCTTTCTTAATTGATACCCTTCAGGATGATATCATTTCAATCTTCCAGATGTAGACTGGTCGAGTGGTGACCCTGCTGAATCGGTCAATGGCTCTGTGTACTCTGCATTTTTCGATCTTGTCAGTGATTTTGCGTTCCGGCAATGCATTCACGATGCATCACGAGATGACAATACAGGAAATATACTCGATTTGCTTTATGTTCCTGGTGTTGTAACGACTGTCAATACTATGCCTGGTTTAAGTGACCATCGTGCATGATGGCTGACGTAAACGCACAAAATGCGTCAGTGCCAAAAAGGGAACCCAGAAAAATTTACATTTATCAAAGGGCTGACTGATTCTACAACCTCGGTATTTGAGTTCTGTTTTCCTACTTTTGATGCGTTAGTTGATGAATTCACAAGCAAACAGCTGTGGAAGCTGTTTAAAGGCAAGCTCTTTGAGTTGCGTGATGCCTTTATCCGGACTCGTGTTATTTCACTCAGAAAATCAAGGGACAAACCTTGGTTTAACCTTCAGCTGCGCACACTACTGCGAAAAATCAGGAGAGTTTACTTAAAGTATAGGAAAATGCAGTCTAGGATACTTGGTTGGAGCTGAAACATTTGCAAGGCAGCTTTGAATGTTTAGCTCAAAAGGCTAAGCACACATATTTTGAAAATCTTGGCGAAAAGCTTGTGGGAGACCCCAGAGAATTCTGGAAATTTGTTAGGTCTAAGGGTAATGATAATAATTCTATTGCTGCTTTAAATATCTCTGAAACCATAGTTGACGATGACAAAGATAAAGTAAAAATATTCAGTAATTTTTTCTCGTCTGTTTTTAAGCCTAAACTCTCGTTAATGTGACTTTCAAGACTGACATTAATCCAATGCCTGCAGTTGTAGTTGGTGTAGAAGGGTTGCGTAAATTGCTACAGAAAATGAAGCCATCCACCGCATGCGGTCCGGATGGTGTTCGAGCGGCAATTCTTAAAAACTGTTCTGGGATGCTGTGTTTTCATTTCTCTCGTTTATTCAAAAATGTTTATCTGAAGCTTCATTACCGAATGATTGGAAACTGGCACGTGTTGTACCCATGCACAAAGGTGGATCGAGAAATAGCGTTGAAAACTGCAGGCTGGTGTCCTTGACAAGTATATATATAAGATGCAAAATAAAGGGTCCCTGAAACGTCTTTTTTTTTTGACATTGTGTCACTGATTAGGCAACACAATTGTGGAATCATTCACACCATAAATAAAGCGAAGCACCTTGCGCTAAGGCAGCTGTGGGCTTATTTCTGCCGCCTTTCTCCTTACCGCTGCTGCTCCTCCTCGACTCTATCAGCCGCGGAGTGCGCGCTATAGCTACGACTGCGCCTCCCACGTTAGCCGCTGTGCCGAGCCCTCCGTAGCGACGTAGCACCGCGATGTCTCTACTGAGGCCGCCGGCCTCGGCAGAGCTAGCCTCTGTAGGTTGGCTAGAACCGTTCTAGCCACCCGAGCGTCTGTAATAGTGCGCCGGCGACTCGTGTGCACGCCGCCATACGCCGCGACGATACCGTTGGCTGGCCCTTCGGTGCTCGTGACGTCCCGTGGCTTGCGCTTCGTGGCACCCATCGCATGCCCCGTGGACAGGGGCGGCTGAAAACGCTTTGAGTCGAGTCGCGTCGATCTTTCGCGATGTGCGTGCTTAAAGCTTAGTAGTAAATTACACACTTAACGCAGAGTGTTGATATTGTTATGCTAATGATCATAAGGACCCGAGCTATCGGTGCAACACATTTGTACAAAATCACGAAAACCGTTTAGGGTGCCTTTAATGGAGCACTTAATTTATGCGTCAATTATTATGTCACACTTTGTCAAACATATAACCTTCTAAGCTCTAGTCTGCATGGTTTTCGGCGGAGTTTTTCATGCTCAACCCAACTAGCTGAATTCTTTCACGATCTGGCCTCAGCGATAGATAAAGCACAGATAATAGACTGCATATTCTTAGATTTCAGAAAAGCATTTGACGTAGCTGCGCACGATCTTCTTATTTCAAAACTTCGTGCCTACACATTGAAATGGGACGAAAGCGTCATCGCATGGGTTGCCGAATATCTTCGTGCTTGGAGGGAGTCTGTGGTGCTCAACGGTTTTTGTTCAACATATGCTCCGGTAACTTCAGGTGTCACCCAAGGTTCAGTTCTGGGTCCCCTTTGTTCTTGCTTTTTATCAATGATATTGCTGGTGATGTCTCATCTTAATTTAGAATCTTTGCGGACGACTGTGTTATTTATAGAGTTTGACTAAAAAAGAGTGACATTACTTTATTGCAGGCTGATTTACGTTAGAGGAACATGGTGCGATAAATTGGAAATGTCATTAAATGTTAAGAAATGTGTTCACGTCACCTTTGCATGGAAACGTCCATACCAGTCTTGCACATATGCATTAAATAATATGACCTTGCAGAAGAATATAAATATTTAGGTATTTATATAACGTCTGATTTAAGCTGGAATAGGCACATCTGTCACGCTGAAAATAAGGCAATAAGTTCGTTGAGTTTTCTCTGCCGTAATTTCAGTCACTTAACGGGAAAATGAAATGGGGCAGCTGCATTTTACTTATATGTCCGCAGTATACTCGATTACGGATGTATCTGTTGGGATAAGCACACAGTTGTCCTGACTGAGCAGCTCGAAAAGGTGCAAAACAAGGCGGCAAGTTTTGTATTGAACAATTACAGTGGAACGTTAAGCATGACGGACAGCAAAGGTAAATTATCGTGGCAGCCACTACAAGACCGGCGGAAAACCCTCAGACTGAAATTCTTTCACGCTGTTTTCCATTTTAAAATTGGCATCGATCGAGAAGATATATCAGGTTGCCTACATATGGGTCGTCGAGACGTGACCAACCGCTGAAAGTGCGCGAGTATCCTTTCAGAGCTGGCGTTTTCAGGCATTTTTTTTTTTTTTGCACGAACCATAAGAGCATGGAATGCTCTATTGCCTGACATTGTGGACATTTTGAACAATGATGTCTTTTACCGCGCTTTGTGTGCGTGATCAATTTGTTCATTTGTTTTGACTGTAACACCCCTGCTGTAATTTCCAGTGGGGCGATGCAGGTATGTAATAAGTGAAGTAATTAATTAATTAATTTCTGCCGCTCATGTCGGAAGCACGGCTAAGCGTCCGTGGTGGTAGGGGAAAGGGACTGAATGACAACACCTACTGCATCAAATTGAGCTGCGCCTGCCAAACCCGGGCGAATTTTTCGTTCTTCTTATACCTATCTTCTGTTCAGTGCTGCCCAGGCGTTTCAATGTCAAGTGCAGGTGTGAAGCGGTGGATATACTGAATTTGTTGAAATGTTTTACAAATTAAGGGGGTGCCTCTCGGATTATAAGAGGGGATGTACCCCTCCCCCCCAAGGAAATCACTGGTGCCGCCTCGTTTCTTCGTTTACAGCGTCTACTTCTTCTGCGTGAAAAAGGGTAGCAATCGCTATCAGGCGGAAAGATCTCATAACTATCGGGCGTATTGAGAAAAGCGTAACAATGTTGCACGTTTGTCAATACAACGTAGCTTTTTTCTGCTGTCTTGTTGCATATTCGGGACGTAATACTCGCAGCAATAAAGATAACGTAAACATGCAATGCGTAAAATGACAAACAAGCGGCTGTTAGAGTAATACTGGTGTCACACGGGTGCTTCGAAGGCCTTCGAACCAACTGTCCATCGACTCAAAGGTCAAGTTTGAGCTGCTACACTGGCGGTTTCGATGGCCGTCGAGTCAATAGTCTATCGAGTCAACTGAGGAGCCCACAACTCCTTTGAGATTTCGAAGGCCATTGAACGACGGAAGCGGAAGCGGCGCGAACTCCGAGACTTGGCGCACCGGCAGCTCCCGCGCGCGCCGTTTCTGAGGCCATGGCCCTATTTATGTCGTTGTGTCAATAAGTAGAATCCTACACCTGTGAAAAATATTGTAAACGTGCCGAGAGGCCAACGCTCTCACTTTACTGCATTATTTCTAGAACGAATACGCCGTCACTTGTATAAAAAACAAAGGCCATGCAGCTGGTGGGATGGATGGATGGATGGATGCTATGAGCGTCCCCTTTGTAACGGGGCGGTGACTTGTGCGCCACCAGGCTCGTAGAACTTTTTTTTTTCCTCTCTTTAAATTTTCCTCATGCCTTTTAAATTTACTTCAATCAAATCCATCATACTATAGCAAAAACGGAAATTCATAGCCCAGTTCCCTGCCCCTTATGGCAGAAAAGTCCATATTTTTTAATAATTATTTTTGTCCGTTCTCTCTAGTTTTCTGCCACCAGTATTCTAACCGTCTCTTAATTATTTCAATCGCGGCTATGTTCAGCTTCCCGTTGTTCGCCCTAAAACCCAAGGCTTCCTGTAGGGTGGTGCCCAAACGTACACCTGGGTGGATATTTCCGCATTCAATCAGAACATGCTCCGTCTTTTCCCTATCTTCCTCGCAGCATGTGCATTTTTCTTCTTCTTTACTGAATTTCGCTTTATAAATACGCGTTCTAAGGCAGCCCGATCTCGCTTCAAACAATAAAGCGCTTCCTCTTGAATTATCATAAAATTCCTCCCTCTTTATTTCGTTTTTGCCCTCTCGGTAGTTATTCAGAGTCGGTTTTTTTTTTCCATCGCTGCCCTCCAGTAAATCTTCTCCGCCTCTCTGACTTTTCCCTTTACGCTCTTTGTTGTCAGTTCTCTTAGAGCCGTATATTTACTGGTGAGCCTCCTAGTTCTCTTTCTCCACTGCGTGTCAACGCTCTTTCTATATAAATAGCGGAACACCTTCACTGCCCACCTACTCTCTTTCATATTCCTTAGCCTCTCTTCAAACCTTATTTTGCTCTGCGCTTCCCTTGCCTCAAAACTCTCCCATCCCATATCGCCCTTTACAGCCTCATTTGTCGTTTTCCCGTGGGCACCCAACGCGAGACGTCCCACAGTTCTTTGATTCACATCCATTCCTGATTGTATCTCCGGCCTCATGCACACAACTTAGTTCCCAAATGTAAGCCCCGGTATCATTACCCCTTTCCACAGACCCCTAAGCACCTCGTACCTATTGTGTCCCCATAACGCTCTGTGCTTCATTATTGCTGCGTTCCTCTTTCCCTTTGCTGCCAAGGCTTTTTCCTGTACCTTCATGTATCTATCATCCTCATTTACCCATACGCCAAGGTACTTGTATTCGCTTACTCTCGGTATTTCTTGGCCCTGTATGGATACCGCCTGGTCGTTGGGATCATTGAATACCATCAGTCCGCATTTTGTTACAACAAATCCTAGTCCTAGAGCCTCGCCTTCCTTCCCTACTACTCCTGCCTTAGCATATATTCAACAGCCGTTGTATATCATCTCGACTGTCCGCGAATAAGACAATATCATCAGCATAAAATAAACCCAGAAGCATCTGCTCACTCATCACGCCGCCCTGTTTGTGTGACAGATTAAAACCAATGTTGCTATCTCCTAGCGCTTTTTCCATTCTAACCATGTACAGCATGAATAACAGCGGCGACAAAGGACATGCCTGTCTCAGCCCCTTGCTAATAAAACGTTCTCTCTGCTACTGATTCCTTCCCATTATATGCAAACTGTATTTTCTCGATATAGCCCCGCCACGGTGGTCTAGTGGTTATGGCACTCGACTGCAGATCCGAAGGTCGCGGGATCGAATCCCGGCCGCGGCGGCTGCATTTCGATGGAGGCGAAATGTTGAGGCCCGTCTGCTGTGCGATGTCAGTGCACGTTAAAGAACCCCAGGTGGTCGAAATTTCCGGAGACCTCCACTACGGCGTCTCTCATAATCAGAGCTGGTTTTGGGACGTTAAACCTCACAAATCATCAATCATCATCAATAATTTTCTCGATATATTTCCCTCAAAAGCTGTACGCAATCGTCGCCTATGCCCATTCCTTTCAAAATTTCCCACAATATTTCCTGATTAACATTGTCATACGCTCCAGTGATGTCTAGAAAAACCACATACAACGGCCTCCTTCCTATTTTAGATATTTCTATACACTGAGTAAGAACAAATAGGTTATCGTCTAAACGCCTGTCTACTCGAAATCCATTCTGAAGTTCTCCCAAAATATTGTTACGTTCTGCCCATGCTTCTATTTTTAATTTTACTGCTTGCATAGCCATCCTGTATAGTACCGATGTAATGGTTAGCGGTCTATACGAGCGAATGTTATTCTTTTCCCCCTTGCCTTTATAGATTAAGTTCATTCTGCTTTTTCGCCAACTGTCCGGTATTTGCCTCTTCTGTAAGCATTTTTCTACGGCTTTCAATAGTGCTTCTTTAGTGTTCTGTCCTAATTCGTTAATGAGGCTAACGGGGACCCCATCTAAACCCAGAGCAGTGCGCTTTGGAATTTTTCCTTCGGCCTTTTTCCAGTTGAAATACTCAAGTTCTAGCTCTTCCTTAGTTTCGCTCACCGTCATGGTTTTATCCACTGGGGGAATCTCTTGGACGATCTTTTTAAACGAACCGGCTGTTACCTTCTGGATGTAACCCAAAGCTTCGTACCCTTCCAATTGTTTTCCTCTCTCATCAACAATATGCTGTTGCAATGTGGCAGACTTTTTACCTAGCGCTTTTATGTGGTTCCAAAATATCCTAGGCGCGCCCTTCTTTTTGTCATGAATTTCTGTCACCCAGCGTTCGCTTTCACCTTTAATTTTTGCCTCGACCAATTTCTGTACAATAGATTTTTTCTCTAAATATATTTCCCATCTTTCCGTGACTTCCACTTACGGCCGCTTCTCCCTTTTTGCCTGCCTGTGCTCCCTTGATGCTTTACGTCGCTTTTCGATCGCTTCCCGGATTTCCCTGTTCCACCATCTTTTTGGCGTTCTCTTTCCTTTCCAGCAAACAGTTTTCTTCTCTTTACTTATTTCTTTCGTCATTACATGAACTAGCTCATTATACCCCCAGTCCTTGCCTCGTATTTTGCCTACTTCTTCCTCTACTCTTGCGTTCCTCTACTCTTCCTCTACACCGCGTGTCGCGCCATCTGGTGTCTACAAATCAAACCAATTTTTGGGGCTCACGCTAGGCACTTAGGCTTAGCAGTGCAAAAATCGGCAAGTTTTCTGAATAACGACTGCAAAACGTCGCGAATACATTGTCCCTTTTGGTACATGAGATTAAGAGAAGGCTCAATTTAAAGTTTGTTTCTTACCGTCGGTGCGAATAGCAAGCAACTAGTGCGAAATAGAATTGAAGCGGGTGCCTTGCTTGCCGCCATGTTGTTGCGAAATCACTCGGCGACTCAACGGCCGTTGAAAATTGCCGTGTAGCAGCGCCAGAATGCATTTTGAGTCGATAGAGTTGTGGGCTTTTCGAAGGTCATCGACTCGAAGGCCTTCCAATGTGCCCGTGTGACACAGGTATAAGGCGAGGTAAAATGAAACACGGAGCGAAATGCGACATTTTGACTTTGCTGCCATGCCTATACCTAAAGAAAAACAAAAACAGTGCCTTTTTTTATCTTTATTGCGCTAATAGGTGCCTCCAATTGTCTGTTTCTCTGGATGAAAAACTTCACGATTGTTCGAAGACTTAGTGCGTGGACAAAATGCGAAGTTGTTGAAACTCGTCAAAAATGGGTGAAATGAGCTCGCTCAAATTTTCGGAGCCGCACATGAAGGTACACCAGTGTCATTACAGCAAACTAAGTATTTTTATAAATTATTGGTTTGTATTGCCAATTACACGCTGCCAGAAGTTTACTTTAAATTCGGGCATTTCAGTGGGGTAAAACGCGACAGAAAGACGCTTATATAACTGCTATGAGTTTATAACTATGCATAGTGTGCACGCGCGTCACCGACCGCGGCTTCGTCACTTCCGGCATTCGCCACTCACTTCCGGCAGCGCTGTGTGTCCTCTTCTCTGGTCCTTGTGTCTTGCGCGCTGTAGTCACTTCAGTCATGTCTTACCAACAAGCCCAAATCTACACACTTCATGGCTGCAGCACGTGATACGTCAGCTAGCTGACGTAGGGAGGCACCCAGCAATGGCGTTCATGAGTGGCGAATGAGGGCGCGAGCGCCGGATGCGACGACACGTGAAGTGATTCACTTATTTATGCTCATTATACATTATGTATTTTTGTTTGAAAGGTGCGGACGTTGTTCAGAGCGCTTTCCGGATGTTGTCAGGTGTGTTCGTGACCGCAAAACACCCAAGGACCACAATAGCACAAAATACGTTTGCCTGTGCTTGATTTGCAAGAAGCTGTGGATGAGCTAGCGCAGCATGAGTTTAATTAAGGCTGTGTGGCTTCGAGAGGTGAACTTTTTTTCTTAGACGCTCTTGTTTTGCCCCAAGCGGTGTCTTATTTCGCCCCACACATTGGGGCAGAATGAGGCATTCGCGACATATTTATCTTTTCCTTAACTTTATGAACAGCGGAAACACGGCCATGTTTATGTAGTACATGCCCTGTACCGTAAAGAGAATTTCTGTCGCGATGTTCGATGAAATCAAATGAAATTGAAAAAAAAATCATTTGCAAATTCGTGCCGCGTTTTGCCCCGCCTTAAATACGTAAACCCACCTAGCCTCTCCCCGCTCTCCTTTAAAGCAACGCGCAGTCATAGCGAGCGCCGTTTAGGCGCCGGTAGTAATTTCGTTGGGCTCATTTCAAATCGAGAAATTTTACATACCCGAAACCACGATGATTCTCCGGAAATTCATACCACCTGTGGTTCCTTAAAAGGGCACTAATGTGAAAGAGTAAATCAATTTAGACTGATAGATAATTCTTTGTCGTTGATCTCGCTATCATGGGTTCAAAATCAAGGTGCGAGTTGTTTTGTTTTGTTTTGTTGTTGTTTTTTTTTTTTTCATTTCGTGCCGAAACCTCTGAACGCGGACGCAAGCATGACGTCACGAATTTCAAAGTCTCGTCCAATATTTCGGGCACTTTGGCGCAACGGAATTTCATGAAACATGCTACGCTAAAATGTGTGCCCACGTACGAACATAATGCAATTCAATTTCACCGCTGAATAATAATGTGGGCCCTACCAGTCGCCTTCAAAGTCCAAAGTCTGTGACGTTACGGCGAGTTGGTGCGGGAACTTCAAGGCAGCGTCACCCGTACGTTTCGCGCGTTTTCTTGCTTACCAAGCGCCTTCTTTAGCTGTGAGAGCGGCGGTTTCGGTACTGTGAAAGAGTGATTTACCGATAGGAGCACAGCCATTTTCTCTTTTTAGCGTCCCTTTAACGTGCAATGACAACTAAGAGCACGGGCCTCCAGCATTTTCGCCTCCATTGACAGTGCGGCCACCACGACCAGTATCGAATCCGCGTCGTTCATTCGAGTCCAATAAACAACCAGCTACTGATACACTGACGCAACTGCTGTTGTTTTGTGGGGTTTAACGTCCCAAAACCAGCTCTGATTATGAGAGACGAGTGGAGGTCTCAGGAAATTTCGACCACCTGGGGTTCTTTGCACTGACATCGCGCAGCACACGGGCCTTAACATTTCGCCTCCATCGAAATGCAGCCGCCGCAGCCGGGATTCGATCCCGCGACCCTCGGATCAGCAGCCGAGTACCATAGCCTATAGACCACCGTGGCTGGGCACAATAACAAAACTAAGAACATATAAATGTAAACAGCAATAGTAATTGCTTGGGTTTGAGAATCGAGTTTTACATACCAAAACAACGATAAGGTTACGCGGGACGCCGAGGAACTGTAAAAACGTGCACCTCGGTACTCGTACACGGGTGTCCTTGCCCTCCGCTCTTGGCGGCTGCATTTCGATGGAGGCGAAATATTGAGGCCCGTGTACTGTGCGATGTCAGTGCACGTTAAAGAACCCCATGTGGTCGAAATTCCCGGAGCCCTCCACTACGGCGTCTCTCATAATCAGATCTTGGTTTTGGGACGTAAAACCCTAGAAATCAATCAATTGCCCTTCGCCCCCATCGGAACACATACGCCGTCGATGGGCGACAATCTCCCGCCCTCAGCGCGACACCGTTTGTCTGCAAAGCTACCTCGGTGGGTGCATACAAACGAATGAATTAATCCAATCTCAGAAAACACGGGAGCGTAAACAAAAGAACTAAAGCATTGGAGGCTCGCGACTGATCCTCGTCTATTATACGCCTTAAAAATACAACCTAACGTAAGGACGATGCGACGACGTCTGCCGAATTCCACGCGAAATTCATTTTCTTGACCTTTGTAACGGCGGGGTCAGAGTCGCACGTGCTAGGTATAGCAAACTGCGCATTTTCATTTACACACGGTGGAAGCAGTCGTGGTACATTACTTATGCATCATTTGTATAATAGCAATCGCGAGGCAGCCTCGAGTGCGGTAAGCGAACATGCGGGGAGGAAACTGCGGCGCAGCCGATTACAACTAAGCAAGCAAAAGAGAAAGGAACGCTTTCGATCGTGTTGGCAGCCCAACGCACATTAGCGGGTGCTAAGCGCCTGTTGCCGTCCGCTCTCCCGGCGGCTTTGTTTAGCTTCAAACGACCCTGCGAAGCCCATCAACGCGCGCTCGCCGAGTCGTTGGGCCGAAAGGGCAACGCCGCTGCGACGTGACAAGGCGCGCGTGTCGCAACTGCGCGTTCGGGAACAAAGCGACCGGTCGCCACAATGCGCGTGACATCGAAGGGCCAACCCCCCTCCCAACTCCTTCTTTCGAAGGCGACAAAACAATGGCAGCTGCCACTGCGAGCTCGACGTTGTCGACGGAGCGCGTGCCCGCCAAGGCCGCTTTCACCCGAGGGCCACCCTTGACCTTCCTGCAGGTTTCTCCGGCCAGCCGTGACACGGACGCCTTGGCCTCCGTCCAGGGCCGAGGGCCCGCTCGCGCGACAGTCGGGACACAACAACAAAAGCGCGGCTGTCCGCAGGGACCAGCGTTCCCGGCCGCCCGCGTCTACCTGGCGCTTCGCTGCACGCACTGATCGCGGCCCGCCAAAGCAGAGCGACAAGGCCGACGCGGCCGATGTGCTGGCCCAGCGCCCGCCGACGATGGGAGCGCCGCTGCGAGCCCCGCATTTGACATGCGGCGCGCGTGCGTACTCCACCCGTGTTCTTCGGGTGTAAGATACCTTGACCCTGCAGGATTCTCACGAGTCGTGGGCGTAATCAGATGAGATATAGTGTTGCGAGTAGCTTCCCTTTATCGAGCTAGGGGAGGAGAATCTCTATTTATGGGTAATCTTTCTTTCTACACGCTAAACGAACAAGCGGTGGTGTGAAAGAGAGAATCGACGCATGGCAACAGTGATCACGGAGAGAATGGATGTGGGCGCAAGTCCTCGTCTTCTGTGTACCGATTAGCGAAGGTCCTAGATGGGAATGCGCCTACAACTGCTGTGACGCAGTATGATTGGCTCCTCCTATATGTCCCTTCTTTAACATTCACACGCTCACACTGATTATACATCCTGAAAAAGAAATGGCATGCCCACCTGTAATTATTCGCCTATAGAAAACGCCAGCGCAACAATTATGGCGCGATCATTGTCATCAGCAGCAGCAACATAATAATTAATGTGTTATCATCCAGCCAATGTGGTTCCTTGCAAGTGAAGAGTACTCAGAGATTCCTGGATGAGCTCTCTGATCACTTGAATGCATGTTTTGATGATCATGAAGTAAGCTGTGCGCTCCTTATTGACTGTAGAAAGACCTTCACCCCTAGAAAAATTATGTTCTTTGACAAATATTGATAGTTACCTGGTCATTTCCTTTCTGTTTTCGGTCATTTTCTTTCCTCGCTTGCCTCTTGTACAAACGTCATCCTCAACATTTATTTGTTGTTTTTTTTGTTTCCTTTCTTCCGGCTACGCCCTCTCTTGCATATAAGCACTTGCCACAGGCGCGGCAATGAAGATTGTTGTTGTTGTTGTTGTTGTTGTTGTTGTTGTTGTTGTTGTTGTTGTTGTTGTTGTTGTTGTTGTTGTTGTTGTTGTTGTTGTTGTTGTTGTCCTCAATTCAGGCACATACCCACCTTGGGGGATTGGCCAAGATGTGAGAAGACAGCGCAGTGTTTCGTCTTCGTCCTTGTCTCTGTGCCGTTCGCGCTGAAAAGCCGTTCCTACACTCGACCATGGACCACCTGCATGCTATCAATCAAGTAATCGAGAAATCCGCTGAATACAACAAACCCCTCTATATGGCTTTCATAGATTACGAAAAGGCTTTCGACTCGGTAGAGATACCAGCAGTTCTGGAGGCACTACGTCGTCAAGGAATATGTGATAGCTACATAAACACAATAGCCAACATCTGTAAAGATTCTACGGCCACCCTACTCCTTTTTAGGAAAAGCAGGAAAATCCCAATGCAGAAAGGTGTCAGACAAGGAGATACAATTTCTCCAATGCTATTTACTGCATGTTTGGAAGAAATCTTCAAGAGGTTAGACTGGGAAGAGACAGGGCTCAGGATTAACAGCGAATATCTGAGCGATTTGCAGACGACATAGTACTCTTTAGCAATGATGGCGACGAACTGCAATAGATGACTGAAGACTTAAGCCGAGAAAGCGCTAAAGTAGGATTAAGGATGAACATGCAGAAAACAAAGATAATGCTAAGTGGTACGGCGAAAAAACGTCTATTCACGATCGAAACCCATACATTAGAAGTCGTAGAAGAATATCTGTACTTAGTACAGCTACTTACAGGAGAACCCACCCATATAAAAGAAATCTACCGTAGAATAAACATGGGATGGCGCGCATATGGGAGACATTCCCAACCCATGAACGGAAACCTACCAAAATCACTCAAGCGGAAACTATATATCTACTGCATCTTGCCAGTACTGACTTACGGGTCAGAAACCTGGAGAATTACAAAGAAGCTAGAGAGCAAGTTAAGAACCACGCAGCGGGCGATTGAACGAAAAATGATAGGCGTTACACAAGACAGCCGAGTGGGTCAGAGAACAAACGGGTGTCGCCGACATAATGAACGATATTAAGAAGAAAAAATGGACATGGGCAGGCCACGTGATGAGAAGGCTAGATAACCGATGGACAGAACGACGGAATGGATACGAAGAGAGGGTAAGCGCAGCTGTGGACGGCGGAGAGTAAGATGGGGGGACGAAATCAAGAAATTCGCAGGCGTCAAATGGAATCAGCTCGCGCGGGACAGGCAAGGATGGCGAGGATTGGGAGAGGCCTTCGTTCTGCAGTGGACATAAGATGGGCTGATGATGATGATTATGATGATGATGATGATTCCAACAAACCCAAGTCTCAACCCTTGTGTATAAAGGCGTTCGATAGTGTTCGTCATGCTTTACTATCAAATAAGCTTTCCTTCGTAAGTTCCCGTGGTAGTTTCTGGACGTTATTGGTGAATTTGCTCCGGGAGAGGTGACAGGTGTCAACCAGACACCAGTTCCACTTGGGTAGGTTCGTATAGCGCCTTCCAAATTATCGATACCGGTCTTCCGCAGGGATCTATTCTCTGACCACTATTATTCAATATTTTCACGCCTAAACTCGCAGAAAAGTGGAACCCCTCGCGTCCTCCATGAAGGTGAAAAAAACTAATGGATTACTTCCTTCCGCCACTTCATAGAGCTCGCACTGTAGTGAAAAATATTCTTACCGGTGCTGGGATTTGAAGCCGGACAGGTTCAAATCCCAGCGCGGAAGCTCGACGCAAACTTGGCGTCGGAGTTGGGGTATGGCATAGCCGCGCGTCGTGCGTTCCGCCGAGCAGCAGGCGGCGTTTCATCAACGGCAACGTTAACTCGCCCGGGAAAGCCCTGTTCATCGACGGGAGGACCCCCGTCGCGAGGACTGCGCATGACAAGGCGGTACGTCCAAGAAGAGCCGCTGAACCCTAGTTGAGGGGATGCGAAACCCAGGCCAAGCGCCAACGAAGACGTGTGGATCCCAGCCGAGCATCAAGCAAAACAAAAGTAGAGGACAAGCCGGGCGTACTCGCGACAGGCTTTGCTTGCCCTCCGTTTTGTCGACAAGGAAAGGGCACGTAGTTTCAACAGCGAAAGCTGTTTAGCAAATCATTCCTTTTCGGGCGAACCAAAAAAACTATCATTATCATTAGTTCAGGTCCCCAAGAGTGCGCGTCCACTACTTCTGTGCAATGCCCAATCTCACGCGCGCTTCCCTGTCTTGCGCACATGTATACCTCAGCTCACTACTATACTGGCAAAACTGCGGCTGGCGGCCGCACGCAGAAGAAAAAGAAGTCAAAGACGTAATTACGCGACGTCCTCGCAGATAGACAACCGTGCATCGCCTTGCATAACAGGCACACCATAATGAGATTAATTAACTTACTGGGCTAATTAGCTCAATTACCCAAATTAAACTACTTAACATGTTCCCGCCAAACACGAGGTCTACCGTGCCGCCTGAGCGAATGCACCGCCTCCGATCAGGCCACTTCCAGTGGTAGCCAATCAGAGAGTGCCGCTCCACCTGCTTGGTACCGCGCACCAATAGCCGTATATCACACCATCATGACGTGCTACTTTGCGGTTATAAAAGCTACTGTACAGCTCGCACATTGTGGGAATCGGTGACATGCGAAGCAGCCAACTGACAAAATTGTCTATATGCTGAATTGTTTGGCATTCACCCAAGCGTTACGAGTACTATCAAAGTCCTTGTGCAAATTGAGTAGTGTGTGCAACATGGCTTACCAGGCGAGTTGCCAGCGCTGAGGTGCCGTGTGTGTGTGTGTGTGTGTGTGTGTGTGTGTGTGTGTGTGTGTGTGTGTGTGTGTGTGTGTGTGTGTGTGTGTGTGTGTGTGTGTGTGTGTGTGTGTGTGTGTGTGTGTGTGTGTGTGTGTAGTTCCTGACCTGAACGTCTGTTCCGTCTCAGAGGTATGCACGCTACCTGTGCTGATGTGCATATCATGGGAGCCGATCGCTCGAGGTGTTGGAGCAATGCAAGACAAAAACACATCGAGTCGCAGCATCGTACGGCAGCAAGTGACGTTAGATAGCCGCCAGCACCACCGCAACTCCCGATGCAACATGCTTATTTACAGTATGCATAGCTAGGTTGCGAAGAACAGCCGTGGACAAGTGGTGTATTGCTTGCCTGGCCCGGGTTCTATTTCTACCATGCGTCCGATACAGTGCCTCTGGCGGCGCTGCCTGCTTATTACGTTTACACCTCAGTCGAAAGCTATACAACGAACGGAACATCGTTTTTTTTTCTATAACCAAAACAAAGTATGCCCTCATCAACTTTTCAGCGTCTCATTTTGTTGGTCAGCGAGAGACACAGGTTCTAAAGTTAGCACTCTTGGCACATTTCGCGGCCTAGCATTACAAGTATTCGCCACATGTGAACGCATCCGCGTTGATCGTGACGTGTATGACAAGTATGGAATCTTGTTGGTGTGCAGATATTTCATTCGTGTTCGTTGTAATTGTAAGTTCGTACCCTATACCATGCCAAGTTTGGTGCCAAGCGAACGAGGTGGCCAGGAGATCACCGAGACGTAGGCGGATAGATAGATAGATAGATAGATAGATAGATAGATAGATAGATAGATAGATAGATAGATAGATAGATAGATAGATAGATAGATAGATAGATGGTAAAGGTTGCTCAAGTTTTCTAAGCAATGCTTAGCATTTAAAAGGTTTTACGCCGTATCTCTCTGTAAAGGCGTGTTGCTCGTGTTTTCGCGCAGGCTAATACTTCTTTTTCAGCGTGTTCATAGGCCTAATTTAGCATGGTCATAATAATTTTGCTAATGCTCTTGCTGCATTTCTGTATATCTGCGTTTTTATTGTTTGTCAATATGTATACATATGTAATGCTTTCGATGGTTTCTTTCATTTAGGTTCATCTAGTTTAGTCACAGCTATTTTGTTAACACAAACTGTATAATTCTTCATTTTACGCTTGTATCATTTTAATACTCATCATTTTCAGAGATAATGTACAGTGTATATTTCATCTTCGCTGCTTGCTAGGCTCTGCTGCTTAAGGTGCCCGGCTGCCACCCAAAAACGCGATTTCGATCCCGACCGCGGCGGTCACATTTTCGATGGAGGCGAAAATGCCAGAGGCCCGTGTACTGTGCGTTGTCAGTGCACGTTAAAGAACCCCACGTGGTCGCAATTTCTGGAGTCCTCCACTGCGGTTTTTCTCTCCTTTCTATCTCTTTCATTCCCCTTCCCCTACCACCACGGACGCTTAGCCGTGCTCCCGACATGGCCGGGCTGCAGAAATTAGCGTGCTTCCCTTAACCAAACCACAATCAAACAAGACATCATTGGTTTTGGAATGCCCGACATAATGTGCTGCGTTAATACAAACAAATAAAAACACCATTATTAGAGCAGTTATTTATATTCACTGCAAAATCATGATGACGTCCACTGCATCTCCCAGCGACTTCAATTAAGTTATATCCCTGCCTTACGTCACCTGGCGCCGTCATATATATTTGCGAGTTCCCAAATTTCATCTGACCTCATGTTCTTTGGCGATCTATAGATCGCCAAATCGATGGGTCGGGCCACGATGGGATCGATGGGTAGGGCCACGAGAAGGAACGGACAGGTCTATAGACCTGTCCGTTCCTTCTCGTGGCCCTACCCATCTTGCAGCAATAATAGACAACCGTTTTTCTGACGGATACTTCATGATATGTCCTATAGCAAACTCTCCTTCTACATCTTAATGGCAGCTAAAATATCTGCTATCCCTTTCTGCTCCCTAATTCACACAGCTGTCTTACTGTGTAACCTTTATTAGTAACATTACTATTATTATTACTGTCCATCACCTATCATTTCTTGTAACATCAATCTTTGCGTGATCCTTATAAGGGCCCCTCACCACATCCTATGCATTGCGATTTTTGTTATATACTGGAAGTTGTCAGGCGCCGCTTCTATAAGGCGTTCTAACAGAATAATTATTTCCAATTGGTTAATTATTACCCTCTAAAAACAGTCAACATCTCCTGGGGATTCTTTTCGGCCCCCAACAAAAATCGTCATGTTGACTGTTGGTGTTTATACTGCCTTAAAAACTCGGCGCCCGCCACTTCCCCATCAAGAAAATATGTCGCATTGATAGCTTAGCGCCGTCCGTCATCTGCAAGTGCCGGATCGAGCCCGGATAACGCAAGATGGATGACGATAATTGGACAGAAATAGGCCCAAAATGGGCCCTTTCTCTTTGCAGTGTACTGGATGAAATATACTGAACTGCGATACCATGCTGACAGACAGAAGAGAGAAAAGAAATTCAACTCTTCTTTTACTATGCCGAGGCGAGGTGTCACGGCGAGCATGATAGGCGAGTGTCACGACACGCGGATCCAGTGGTATCCGGAGTCCTGATCACTGGTGCCATCACGCATTGGATGTTAATCCGAAGTCACAAGCGATGGTTTGACGTTGCAAGCAGGGCGCCTTGCATCTAGGTGTCCCTACGCACGACTATACGGTATACCCCTGCGAAGCGAGCGTAGCTCCCTCGAACGGTGCGCCGCCTTCTGTGCGTTTGAAGTTAGACTTTTTTTTTCGCGCGATGCAACCGTTTCATATTCCGCACATGCCATCGTCACCGAGTGATCTGCGTGCAGCGCCTGAATATTTGCAATGCCCAATGTTGATGATGTGTGCCCTTCTTGAACATCTTCAGCTTTTCTTGTTAACCTCCATGTTTATGTCCCTCATGTTACAGTACCACTATAGAATGCGACGATTGCACTCTACTATGCTTTTCCTTTTCTTTTTTTTTTTTTTCAAGTGTGCGGGTTAGGACTTGAAAACGCCCGTGTTACAACTAAAGTTTGTTCTTTAAATTTCGCACTCATTATCAGGGCCCATGCATGTTCACAATCAGCCTTTAAATTTAATGGCCTTCCTTCAACATTAACATGCCTTTGTTCCCTAACCCCCTCCGCTCTCTTGTCATTTTCCTTTCCATATGCATGGTTCGGTGCGTTGCGACATCTATAGTGGAAACCAAGAACAATAAATGGGTATGGGCAGAGCCTGCATTGAAAAGGCAGGTTAATCGATGGTCATCAAGGGGAACAGACCACAGATTACAGGACAAGGCAAGCAGAAAGTTAGGTGGGCAGATGAGATCAAGAAGCTTGCGGGAATGACACGGCCGCAGTTAGCACATAACCGGGCTAATGGTAGAAATATCGGAAAGGTCTTTTCCCTGAATTTGGCGTAGACATAATGATGATTATTGTACCATTGTACAGATTCTAGATGTCTGACTGCGACCCAAGAATCTTCGTTCTCTTACCAAGCACACACTCTTTGTTTAATACCATATTTTAGCCTTCCTCATTATATCTTCCAGGCTAATGTCCTCAGTAACTTGCGGCAAGTTACGTCCAGCGTAGCAGAATAGGGCAATATCATCTGCAATGCAGGTTAGCTAGATATTAGCTGATGATCCTTGCTTTTAATCCTTCCTGATCTAATAACTTCGATATGCGCTGCTAAGCCAAGAGTTATCAGCAGAGAACAGCCTCCTTGTGTGGCTCTTCTCTCGATCAGCATATTTTTCTCATTATATTGTTGAAAATACTCCCTCTTCCTATACTACCTATATTGTTGAGATTTCTGCCTATACTCCCGATACTCTTGAAATGTATTAGCGGATTCCCATGCGGGCCACCCTGCGCTCTTGACGTCGTTACCTACATCGATGCCTGCCCGAGCGAGCAGGTGGTCAAGAGGAAAACGGTGATCCTTCAGCACTGTAATCGTCGCTGTAAGAGTCAGAAAAGTTGGCATAACTCCATAGATTGTCGGATAACATCACCGCTTTAATTTTTCTGGCACCAGCCCCATACTTCTGATGGCGGGGAGGCTGTGACGTCATTGCATACGCTGCACGAAACGTCTATCGCGTTTCGGTTTCGGTTTGAACACACCGTTCATTGCCCTTTTTTTTAATTATTGGGGGGTTTCTAAACAAATTGAACAACCTATCCTGCTACATGGCTAGCCTGCTGGAGGCCTGTCGAACCTAGCCTGCTGTCAGCACACCTAAAAACAGCGATATCAGAATATGGTGGATGTGATCCACAATTGAATGTCTCTTCCTGAATCCATCGTGTTCTCTGTGTTTACAAAAGGCAATGCTTCTGCTCCTACTGAAACTTACTTTTCAACTATGCAGTGTAAGGCGGTGCAAGTTAATTGCTGTTTCTGTCAGCGTTCCTGGCAGGTGATTGGCCACCCGTGCCCTGGTGCTAAATACCCCTAGCTAGGGCGTTATTGAGGTCGCAGCAACGGTAACTGAAAACGAGTTAACGTGTTAAAATGCGTGACGTGCTAAAAAGGGAAGAAATAGTGAAGAGGGAAAGACAGGGATGTTAACCAGTTAAGGACAACCTGTTTGCTACCTTACACATTGGGAACGGGATGGGGGATGTTGCAAGATGGAGAAGAAAGAGATAGCACATAATACAGCACGACACCATTGTCACAGCCGCTTGCCCAAGTTTGTTTCTTTTAAAAAAACATAAGTAGTGTCTTTGTCGCCTTTAGCTGCAAGGTATTCTGTCGACGACATCTAGGAATGGGTTCGGCATACATTGGTGCATTGTGAAGATGAGCTGGGACGAGGACGCCACGGATTGTCTCTGAAATTATATCCAGGAAAGTCGCACAGAATGTGTTGCAGCGTCTTCTCGCTGCTACAGGCACCGCGAAGGGCGCTGTCGGTCATGCCAATGCGAAATGCATAGGACTTTGTGAATGCGACCCCTAGCCATAAGCGATAAAGCAAAGTGGGCTCCCTTAGGCGGAGTCCATTTGGCATACAGAGATGCATCAAAGCGGACAGGTGGTGTTTACGATTGTTCTGGTTGCTTGGTGTGCACCACAGTCAGAGCGTGTTCTGTGCAAGCACTCGACGTCTGCTGGCAGCGTCGTGCCGGGTATGGTCTCTTCCTGTGTTCTTTCAAGAGCTGCCCAGGCGGCATCATCGGTATGTTCGTTCCCTACGATGCCGCAGTGCCTTTGCAGCCACTGAAACATCACGTGGTGCCCTTTCTCATGTGACGTTTGGAGAAGACATCTGACCCCGAATACGAGCTGTTCGTACGTTCCGCTACGCAGAGCTGATAGCACAGATTACCTCTGAGTCGGTGATAGTTGGTTACTGCTACTTCCCGTGTTTTTCCGACGCTGAATACGAAGCTGGAGCGTCCTCTCCAGAGCACGAAGCCTAGTTGATATGGAGGATGGGCTGTTGCCCAAGCAGCAATCCCCCCTCTCCACGACACTGCAAATGTCCAATGGAAAAGAAGAAGCCAGTACGATTGGTTCCATTGCAGGAGTTAACGATGATGAATTGCGAAAGTGGCCTCCTATAACCAAAACAGTTTATCCGATGCGGATGGTGAGCTGATGATGAAAGTTGCTCAACAGAGCAAAGCTGTCGACAGCGGAACAACTTCTGGGCAACCGTGCGAGCTCGTATATATATACTATACCACGAAACGTTGTGGAAGATGTTTTGATACGAACTGCACACCAGTCTGTACATGCGCGTGTAAATACACTGCTCATTAACGTTGGCTTACAAGTGGACTAAGGTATACACATGTGCAGGTCCAAGTGCACGAGCCCAACGTCACAACTGTGCGCTGTCATCAAACTTAGACGATGCTTATCACGCTTAGCTTCAATTCCTCAATACATTGTACGCTTCATTCGATCTGCTGCACATTCAGCACAACGACACTGCATGAGGTGGCGTCGAGTTTGACGTTTGGAGTGTAGCTCGTTGAATGGTTCAGCTGAATGTATGCCTCCTTTAGTCACTTCGCGACTATAGGCAGTCCCGCACCCTCCAGGTAGGGATAGCAGTTAGGCTACCGTCCGGGTCGCGCACGTGGTATGTTGGCCCCCTTTGACGGGTAGACGCCAGTCTTGCGGCGCGCGGCTCAAGGGACGCGGCGCGTGAAATCAGCCTAATCAAAGCATCGGATTATACCTGCTTTTCGAAGAGCGCATGCCATCCATGTAGCAAACGGATCGCTTTCCGGTGAGCGAACCGAAGCGGGGGTCGTGACGCGCGGTCGGGGCGCACGTGGAGAGTAGGAGAAGCCGACCTGTAAGCCGCTACATGCGCTAACTAACCCGCGCGCGGCCACCTACGAAGGTGAGCACCGCGAGCAAGGGATCGGTGACCTGTGGCGCGAGTGGCGCTGCTCCCGCGGTGCGGATGGCGGCGAGCTCTCCCGTCTGCACTCCTTCAAACACATCGGGCCCGAAAAAGAGTCTGACACATCACTGCCTGGCGTGGTCACGATCATCACGCTTAACTAGGTCCTAAACTTAGACCGGTTAGTTTGTGCAACTATAAGAGACTGCCCGAAATGTAACCGGCCGAGAAAACAAGTCGCTCTGGATGCCTCCGCTGGTGCGCCTCTGCTTCCCCCGAACGCCATCCGCCTCAACTCCCCCGCCGCCCCAACTTCCAAGTCGTTCGCCGAACACTCGAATCGCGCAAAGATTTGCCTGCCTCGATTGTGGCGCGCGCGGCTAAGCCGCAACGTGACTGGGCCGGATTACAGGTGCCACGAGCCAGGCTCGCTGCCGCAGGAGCCTGACGGATGGCCGCGATAACAGCAACGATATTCGAGCCTCAAGACTGTTCCGCCACTGGCGACCTAGTCCACTCATCCGTGCGCGACAGCATTCGGCCACTGACGCTCGCAGACGAACCAGCCAAGGGTGAAAGTTCGCCGCTCTCAGGACGCGTTCACACTTGCGATGGAAGCGACGTAATCACTTCTAGCACGGCGAGGATATGTAGCGCACGTCCGGATAGACGCGGGGAGCTCCAGCGCCGGAACTGCCGACGGACACTGTCTTCTCGTGTCGAATAAGTCTCCGTTAACGACAACGAACACGAATGTTTCAGTATGCGCATGAAGTGGATGCGGTATCGTCGTCTTCACCACCACTCAGTGGTGAACGGCTTTGCCGGTGCCCATGTAGTTCAAATTATTGACACCAACGTATACATTGTGCACCGCCATAAATAGAACATAGCAGTATCACAAGAGCCTTAAAATTGTGAGAACTAAGCAGGAGGACTATATCCGGAACTGTCTATTATTATACTATTATACGTCATATGGCTCCTTGGAACCAAGGTTTCGCGTTCGGGAATGTCCAATGACCGGCCCTGCAACGAGCAGCGTTTGCCGGCACACGGAACACAACAGTTCAATAGAATGTACTACAGCAGCGACGCCCCTCTCCTGGTAAAGGGTTGCTGATGTGAGTGTGAACTGCCTCGAATCGTTGAATAGGCTTGCTGTTCGACCTCCATCCACTTTTCTTTTTTTGTGCAATCAGCACGATTACTGGGGAAATTACAGACATCTGTCTGCCCCTCAGACAGTAAATATTTAGCCTCCTTCACACCAACTTGGGTGTGAAAGAGTCGGTTGCGTGGAGCAGCATGGTCTTCTGTACTAATGTAACCGGATTCAAAACCAGCGGTCGGAGCAGATGCTGAATGTTATTGCGCATACACAAACAAGGAGGGCCAGGGAGGATGGACAGACACAGAAATAAATTACACATGCCATATTAAGTGTATAACAGCTTGTTTTTCGACCGACTACGATCTCGTCGAAAAAAACTGTGTTGTTACATCTGCATGTGGAAACTGATTATTCGAGGATCATTTCTCGCGCAAAAATTTTCTGACGTCGTGAGGGCGCTTCAGACTTCAAGCTGAGAGGCGAAACTGCGTCGAGCAAATAAATTTGTGTAAAATTATTACTTTGAGCCATTGCTACGGCACATTTATTTTTTCTTTCTCTTAATGTGTCGGTCTTTCATAACTACAATAGTCTGGCCATCTTTTTATATTTACACTATTTTTTTGCCATTGCAAAAGGTAGCATATTTAACAAGTTTTTTGTAAAAACATCGACCCTGTTGTAGAAAATATAATGACAGCTCCGACTTTCTAGCTTCCCATGCTAAGCAAAAATATAATGCGGGAACTTCTAAAGCACAAACCCTGTGGATAGATAGCGACAAAGTTTGCAAATATCATATTTTGTCTCATATTGAGCCATCATTTCCGCAATGTAGCTGTCCAAGTAAAAAATATGGTTTGTGGGTCGTCGTGCAATAATATTTGTTAATACTTCGCACAAAAAGTTTTAAAAGAGTCATTTTGTTTTAAGCGAGAAAAAAATATTTTTAACTTAACAACCACATGGCTGCACAAAGCTTCCCTTTGTTTCACGTTCATCGCACAACGCGACGGCTTGGTCATTTTCGTTTGGCGTTCGGTGAAATGATGGAAATGAGGCGTTTTATTTATTTATTTATTTATTTATTTATTTATTTATTTATTTATTTATTTATTTATTTATTATTTATTTATTTATTTATTACAAATCAATGTCATTTCGCCATTACAGGAACGTGAGACTGCTTTACAAATAAAACAGGCAGTTCAAGTGTATTCCACCAGGAAGAAAAATAAGAAAATAGAGCCACTTTTCATAATTCGTCGGTAAACTCAGCCGATGGCCATGTAGTTCAAATTATTGACACCGACATACGTTGTGCGCCGCCATAAATAGAACAGAGCAGTACGAGAGCTTTAAAATTGTGAGAACTAAGCAAGAGGAATATATCCGGAACTGTCTATTATTATACTAATAAGGCACTAAAAAGGCTATTAATCTTGAGCGAAAAAGTTTAGGACCGGAAATGCTGACGACATGCCGGGGAACCTAGTTCCATTATTTAATGGTGTGGTCAAGCACAAACTATTATGTGCGAATGTAAATCGAAAGGTCTATTACTAGCTTAATGTCAAATGCATGCTTGCTGTTCACATACATTTTTTGCGTGTGAGTGACTTTCTATTCGCACCTCTGAGGAGCAGCATTCTTACTACGCATTTGAAGACCCATTATGTGTTGCGCGTGTAATAGATTAGCGCGAAAGTTGCAGTAGGCATGTCGAGAGTACCTTTGGTGTTCCCTGAAAATATGTCTGGAATCGTTTATTTGGATTTTTTTTTTTTGTCTTCAGATAGTGTGCTGCAGCTGAGGTTCAAGTTCGCACAATGTACATAGTTTCATGTTAGTTTTAAAGTCTTCCTTTAACTTCTCCTGATGATTAACCCACACTATTTTCAAATTATAAAAAGATCAAATGTAACATTAACGTAACGACACGTTCCAATCTTAGAAGTGTAACACGCGTTCGTTTCTTATTAAAGGAACTTATAACGGGAACTCGTTACAAAATTGGGAAGGATCCGGGGGAACAAAAGTTCGTTCCTGTTTTGGAGGAACGTGTACAACACTGCGTAGATGGAAGCATATTCCGTTCATCACGTGGTTTGCACCGCTTGATGATGTCGCTGTACCCGGAACCATCGTTGTCAGCGGTGTCAGGGTATAATAATGCAGGTGTCTCTTCCTCAGGGAGAGAAAGCAATTCGAAACGATTGCTCGTTGGAATGCCGTTGTCCCGTCCATCCCGTGTCATGGAACGCTGACGGCGCTGCTTGCGTCTGCAGTGGGCTTTGGCAACCTTTCATCTGACTGAATAGTCCTTGGACGTTATATCGTGATCGTCTCTATGACAGAGTCCACATTTGTATGAAGGCGTGACGGGCGACTCGATAGACGCGTCTGCAGGATGTGGACTCGAGGTCCGCATATCAACCGGATAGAAACACCGATAGCAGTGTATACCACTCCAGCCTTATACTCATAGAACTGCAGCATGCCTCCATAGTGCTAAAATGCGGCTTGGTGAAGTTCGAGGACCTTTCAGAGTGACCAGACACGTGTGTTTGTGACCTAGCTATGCAACGAGCAGTCACGACCTTTTCTGTGGAACATTTCAAGGCGTCAACAAGGGCCTCCCGTGACTCCCCCGGGTCAACTCCAGAAACCACGTATTGCCTCAAGTCCGAGCCGGAAGACAAGTACCCTTGAACTTGTAGAGTGGGGTCAGCTGGTGATGGACAAAGCTTGCAGATGAGTTAGACGGTCTACATCAGCTAACGAATGCACCCACACTGATATGCTTGTTGCTGGGACGATGAATCGAGAAGCCGTGAAACGCAGTGGTATTGAGGCAAGCGTCAAAGGCTGTTTGAAGCAAACGATTGGCTAGCTTTGACACATCGAAGCATTCGCGTAGCCTCACAATGATTTTGTACCTTGAATGGGGGCTGGGGGTGTCAGATGCTGGCGAAGATGGGCACCACTCCCTATTTCTGGCGGGTTGTGAGTCAGTCGTGCACTTCGCACAGCTTTTCAGACCGGAAGCAGGTAGTTGTGGTTTCGTTGTTGGCTCCATTAAAGGCGCCTGGGCTGTTTTATGTGACGAGCGCAGCCACGTTTCCAGCACACACGACCGGTGTACCGTCGGGGCTGTCTTGCCGAACGTCCCTCGTTCAACTCAGAAGCGAGCGATGCCGACGGCCGTCAGTCCAGGGTGTCGACAATGTCCATGACGAATGCCGGCGGGCGACATCATCCAAGACTCCTGGTAGACAGCTCCCTTGAATGTTGAGCCAGGCAAAAAGTACTGGTTCCGTTCAGCCAGGGACCGTAGTAACGCCGGCGAGACGGCAAACGCCGAGTTTCACGGAGCGTTCGAAACACGTTCGCTCCTGTCGGCAGCTTGCGAGTGAATTTCTTCCTGGTCTTCGCGTCTCGTGTTTGCGTTGTTTTACCAACGAAGTTCCTTTTTTTTTTTTCGTTCCTACTTTCTTTGCTGGTGCTCTTTCTCTGGTGCTCTTCGAAAGTCCTAAGCACAGTGGTAGAAACTTCAAGGCATTCATACGGTTCAGATCCGTTTACTTCTCTCGAGCATCTTCCAAAAGCAAATGATTCAAATTCAAGCCGTATACAAGCGCTCTCATAACAGTCTTGACTGGCTTTGCTCCTTTGACATCTGTTTGAATATGCCTGATTGAGAATTTTTCAGATGTTTACGTTAATACAACGTTATTGCTTCCCTGTAATAAAGAAAAAAGTGGCACAGTGGTTAAGACCTTTCTCTTCGGAGGATGAAGTCCCGAGCTCGAACCCCTGTACCAGTGAGAAATTTTTTCAAGGACGCTAGGTGTTCCATTTTTCTGGGAGTTCTGGCGTGACGACCGCAACGCCGACTACGCCGACACAGGCTAAAGCTTCGCTTGAAAAAGAAAAAAGGCCAAACTTGAGAAGAAAGGCAGACCAGCCTAAAGACATGCTGCGCATCACGGACACTCCATTTAAAGGGGCATTACGCAGTTTCCTTGCGAAGGATGCCTAGATACAAGAAAGAAAAGTCAGTAATCAACAGAAGAGGGGAATCACGTGGCTGATGATAAATCAATCGCATTTTCAGCACCAAGCGTGCGTCACGTATTCTTCAGCTTCACCTTCACCGTGCGCTATGAACGAGCGAGTTATAGTATATAGCGTATACTGTACGGTCTTCCTGGTTTTGATCCTGAGGTCGCAAACCCGATTCCTCGGAGCCACTCAGGCATATATCTAAATGCAAATGATCGTGCACGAGGGACGCTGCGCTGTTGGTGATCCAGAGCCACCCGACGCAACCCCACTACATGGCAGCCGTGGTGCGGAGCGCCGTAGGGCGTATACATATATGAGAGCGGAAAAACGGAAGAAAGAAAGCGGCGGTGCCGACTGTTGCGCGAACGCGAAATGGCATGGCTCGGTCTTCATGGCGCGCGAGAGAGAGAGAGAGAAAAAAAAGAAAATATACAAAGAGGGGGTGACTTTCGCCCGTGCTTTATAGGAAGGTTCCTGCGAGCCCGTTCGTCTGGCCGGGCGAACCCGTGGCAAGAGTCGTCGTTTGCGTGTGCTCCGCTTGCGCGCACCGAGGGAGTCTCGCGCCGGAGCGGGGGAGGCGGTGCCGGGATCACGATCTCGCCGTGGCACGACTCTCGGCGGCCGATCACGACGCTGGCCTTCCCGGGGCGCGCTCGAGGCGCCTCCCAGAATGGCCCCGAGTCCGGTTACCGCCTCGCGGGACGCCAATTTGTGCGCCCTACCGACGGAAAAGCCGCACTTCCGGCTACACGCCGCGCGCTATGCAAATACGCGCGCGCCGCCGCCGGTGAAGTGCGACCGCGCGGGCGCCGTGGCAGGCCGAGGAATGGCACGTGTAGCAGGCTATGCTCCACGGCACGCACTCCACCTGTGGCTGTGACGAGCCCGGTGTCGGTGGTTCGCTATGCTATAGAAAGGGCGATTGCCGAGGCGACATTCAGATCACTATACGCAAGTTCATGTTCTTAGTAACTGGCAGTTGGCTCCTGACTGCGCATTCACGACATGAGAACCCCGCAGCGGCATTCCGATGAGACAGTTATACAAAGGACGCTGCAGTGCTTAAACGCATGCTTAAATAACTTAAGTATATGGTCAACATGCTGCCTCTTATACTTAACTATGAAGTTTGTGCACGCGAAGCCTTTTACTTGTCATATTGATGTTTCTCGGCACTCGACGCTTTGTAAGTGCATCATCCGATGAGCTGAGCGTTCATAGCGTAGCGTATCAAGTTCAAGTTCCCATTGCCTGAAGATGCCTTCTTACACAGCTAAAGTCAGCAGTGGCTCATTCACTAAATAAGGAAAAAATGAAAAGAAAAAGAAAGAGAGAGAGAGACAGAGGGGGTGGGGGGGGGGGGCGGAGTCTTGTCACCTGAAAACGCTATGCGCATAAAACGAAAAGCACACTTAGTTTTATTTGAATTCGGAGTGTTGAGGTTTCATTGAAGCTCAACTTTACAGGATACTGCTTCAAGACGGCTACTAATTATCTGCATGTGTTCACGTCGCATCTGTATATCTTGCTCGGCCAGATTACCTTCAGAGATGGTCATAGGATGCGCATGCAAAAAACGAGACGGTCATGCATACCAAACGTTGGTCGAAAGACGGGGTGTACAGGTACTACCGTATCTCGAAGAACAAACTGAGATATGGGTTCCTTGTGAAACTGTACAATGGGCCACGAGGGATTCTGAAGCGGAGGGACCTGAACTAAGGTTCACCATTAGAACGTGTGTCGGCACACAGGCGTCCTGCAATTCCGCCTACATTATCTTAATCTGGCTGCCATAATAATAAACCTGAGAATTCAAGTGGCACAGCTACCTTAGAAGTAGCGAGTTAGCCCCAAGTCGGGGTCGGGGACATAGTCCGTGATCCCTCGGAGCGACAGTTACCCAGAACATTGCATCATGGGTTGCTAGTAAGATTGCATATAGTTCAATAGGCCTACAAACACTTGCTACATTTCGTATCACACCGAGCATGATGGAGCAGAAGTGCTGGCGTAGTTGATGCGGGATACTCCATTTCGTTCATTCAGTCATGTAATATATTGCCAACCTGTGCGGGCTCAGAAATATGAATAAATAAATAAATAAATAAACAAACAAATAAATAAATAAATCATACCTAACTTAAATATAACAAGGAAAAGGATAACTGTGTGCTGACGACGGTCTTTAACATACCTAACGTCTGACGTCATCTCTTACAAAGTGCATTTCTAAGAGCTTTATTTATCATCTTTGTATTTTGCAAGTTCGGGGCTTTGCTGTATAAAAGTACAGCAGCTCCATGCCATGCACCCTTGGCGACTCTGCTGTTTCAGTTTTTCTACACGCGTCCACTTTCCTTTCATCAGTGCAAACGCACTCGCACGATCGATCAAACCCGCGCCGGTCATCGTCCACGCCATGCACAGTACGCCAGTACTCGTCAGATCACCGAAGCATTAGCATCGCTCAAGGCGAGGGAGACCACCGTGGAGTACAGTGCCGATGTATCGTCTTGTGCAGTGCAGGTGTCCACGGCAGGGAAATTCCCGGCCTTTGAACGTACGATTATACTCCAGCCCGACTGGCCCGGTTCCGCTGCAGTATACGTGTACTGCGTCTAGCCTCTCTGTGCCTGCTTCGCTTCTTTTTTTTTTTTTCTTTTTTTTTTTTTGAACGTGAAGGTGTTTGTACGCCGAACTTAACCAATAAACCTCGCGTCCAAAATGACGTCACGGAAAACTGCACACTAGTTTCCCAGCTTCCTCGCGAGGTGGGAACGTTTTCCCGGCAGTCTCCGGAAACTGCTCGACTCATTTCAATAAAACATCCAGGTATAAGCCCGGCGAAACCCGTAGAAGCCTTGAAGGTGCGAAGGCTCTGAGTTTCAAACAGTGTGGAAGTATTAGCTGGCCAGCGGTAGATATAAGCAAGAGGCACTTAGAATACTGGTGGGGAAGGAAAAGCAAGGAAGAGGTTGATAGAACCGGAATTATTGCAGGCGTAGATAACAGTACAATATAGAAATAGAGGCTCAATTGTAACAAGAATAAATAAAATAAATAAGTAAACAAAATAGAGATAGTACACTTAATAGATAAAAGACCTTATTAATAGCGAAGCTGTCTTAGTCAATGTTTTCCCGGTCCACTCGGCGTGTCGCTATATATAGGGAGAAGCCCAACCCGCTGGGGCCCTGCGCCCACTACCCACGTTCTTGACCTCAGCCCACTCAACGCTATGATAGTGATATTGCGAAAGACAATATAGAAAGAAATACAGAAAGAAAAACGTGCATGGTGAGGGATCACGGTGAGTCGATAATGTTGAGAGGTGGTATAAATGACCTAACTGATACGGCATGACATCGATAACCTGACACCCTTACCAGTTATGTCACGATTACCGATAAAGGAATAGTTTCGTTGTTCCGGCGGTTTTCAGGGGGCGGAAATGGCTCGAATTTTTTGTCGATGCGCCCTTGTTGTCGGGGGATTTGTTTGCAAAAATCAGTGTAACTTATGACGAGCTGTTTCTCAAAGTTCGCATAAGAGCTAGGGCTCCACTCTCTTCGTGAAGAACGCGTACGTAGCCTCGTTTGTTGAACAGCCGGCGCGGGGAAGTTTATCTGCAGGGAAGGTAGTCACGTAGCCGCCCTCCTCTCCTAAACTGCGAGGGATAAGCCGTGTTGTGGAAAGGTGAAACGTGGAGACGATATTCGAAAGAAGAAAGTCAGAAAAAAAAAAGGAAAGCGCGAACCGTGCGTTGCCCTATAATTGGCTACTGTTGTGGGATATCTATTTAATATAAAAAGAAACTGGCTGTCTATAAACATTTGCTGTAATGATATTTTCTGCCGCAGTTACTGAGTCACCTGGGGGAGCGGAGCGGGTGAGTGATTGAGCGGACAGTTCGGAAGCCGAACTAATTGTGCATTGAAAGATGCGCACAAAATAAATTGGCACCGAGCCGTACTCCCGTAAAATGGGCTGGAGAAGACAGCCACATTTTTCAGTTCCTCAAGAGCCGCAAAAATCAATCCGCCATTCATGTAATCAAGCCTTCGAAGCCGATATACGCAAGATTCGTTGTAGCAGTACACATGCGAGCCTGGAAAAAAAGAAAAGAAGAAAGGCAGTTGTCGGGCCTCCCGAGCCTTGTGGCCGCCGGAGCGGAGGGTGTGTCTTCGATCGCCCGCGCACGACAAGTTCTGGGAGGCGAGCACACCCTTTCCCTATCGTAGCTGACGCTGCTGTCACCAGGTCACCTATTCCTCAGGTGGTATAGTAGCACCTTTCGGAGTTTCGCAAAGTAAAAGATAACTGACGATCAGAGACGTCGGGGATCGATCACACGTTTCTGCAGACACGGCCGCTGAATGCTAACGCTGCGCGTGCAGTTGATAACCGGCCGTATCGCCGGCCGTATCGCCGGCCGCATGCACAACGTAGCACGTGTGGTATTTAATCTCCTCGCTTGCAGCTTCTGATGCTCTTGTGTCGTCATACTTTACGCTTTCTCCTTATAAATTCCCGAGCAGTCGTGTTGTTTTAATCATGCCAATTCTGTGAGCCTTTGTAAATTGTTGTTATTGTAAATCATTGTAAATTATTTGCATTTATAGCACAATTTTTTAAACTGGTCCACGTGCAATCGCAGAGCCGCTCGAGGCTTCAAAGGGACGTATAGTTAACGTAGACCTAAGTAGGCGGTCCATTATTCCGATTGTCTCACGACTACTATCCCTGCCATAGCGCTTCCTCAGACAGAAGCATCAGACTTCCAGCTGGTAAATTTTGTGAAAAACTACACGGCGGTGAGTGCGTGGCCCGCGTGTGACTTGCGCTTGGTGCGCACACTGGAGGCGCCGCGACGGTGCGGTGCGTGTGCTGACCAGGAAGTCGATTAAAGCCCCGACGCGCGTAGCCTCACGCATGCGCGTGGGGTGCGGGCGCACTGGACCACCCGGCTGCGCGCGACGGCCTCCAGAAGAGACGCGGCATAAAGAATGAATCCCCGCCACCATCGATATATGATCGGAGAGCCTGATTAAAATCGGCACCGGCGTGCTATGCGACCTCGGCGGACGCGCAGTAGGCACCGGCGCGAGGTGCATGTACTATACACACGCGTGACGCCTCCGACTCCGCCCAGAGATGTGTTCGGCCGAAAGCGTCCGCTTCCCTCCTTCCTAATTTATCTCTTCTTCTTTCACCTTCGCATACATTGTGTACTGATCATGCGTGTAGCAGCTACTCCTAAAGCAAACTTTCTACTGTTCCGTCTAATGCTGTGTTTTTAATTAGTGCCCCCTATCGTTCTTTCGTTGTTTTTTTTTTTGTTTTTTTTTTCGTGCGCCTTTCTTCTAGATACAGAATACCCGTCAATGGTTAATAGTAGCGTGTACTTGAGGCAATCACTCATCGCAGCCGGGGTTGATGCGGAACCTCACTGGCGCATTGCACGCCCATAGTCATTAAGTAAACATGCGGGTCAATAAAAAGACGTGACGTAGACAGGAACAGCGTCTTGGGTCGTTTTGGGTGCATGTACTTCGGAGTAATGAGAGCATTTTTAAGGATCGCAGTGTGTGTTAGCGAACGATACATACGACCATCGGTGACAGATTTTAGCTGAGAGCTAAGCTGTCGCTCTAATTTTAATCATTGTTCTGAACACGGAAACTCGTACAGGTTTGGTAACAGTCGTTACTCCACGAAGCCTGTACACCTCGGTTTTAGCCGAATATGAATGTGTGCCTCGGTTATAGGCGCAGCGAGAGGGTGCGCTGGGTAGTTCAAACCCTCCCCGTCTTCCACACACACACACACACACACACACACACACACACACACACACACAAACAAACAAACAAACAAAGAACAAACGTCGCTTGAGAAAAAAAGAAAAAAGCGCCCGTCCTGTGTGTTTACTGTAGTGTCTCCGTCTAAAAAGTAGCGCTAAATATTTCAAGCAACATGTGTGACCGACTAGCCCAGCAACGTGTTTTGTTAAGAGAACAAACGTCCTGGCTACGGCGTCGACTTTGATCCATCGGTTGATACCGTACGTACAATCATCTTTAAAAAAAGACCACACAAGGAACAACTGGCGTCGCGAACGCTGACTTTCAAGAGACATTTTATTCAGGAGTACTATACACACGCAAAACACAAGGGACCACGTGATACCAGGTAAGCTTATCAGAAGACCGGATGTTTCCACATCATGGCCACGTGCCATTTAAAGCCTATTCTCCCTTTCTAGCAGTTTTATCTGGTTTTATTTACTCCTAACGGTGAGGAAAGAGGGGAAGGGAGGGGGGCGGGGGGAGTATACTCGCATTAGCCAGGCGTCGATCAATATCGGTTAGATATGAGAATTAGGTTTTCGGATGGCATGTAGCATGAAGTGGAAATATCCATCTTTACTTCTGATACACTTACCGGACAAAAAGTGGTTTCTTTTGTGTTCTGTATATACGTTGCTTTGTTGAAAAAAAAGTATTGTTTTGTGGGGTTTAACGTCCCAAAACCAGCTCTGATTATGAGAGACGCCGTATATTGGAGGGCTCCGGAAATTTTGACCACCTGGGGTTCTTTAATGCGCACTGACATCGCACAGGACACGGGCCTCAACATTTCGCCTCGATTGAAATGCAGCCGCCGCGGCCGGGATTCGATCCCACGACCCTCGGATCAGCGGCCGAGTACCATAGCCACTAGACCACCGTGGCGGGGCGAATACAAAGTGAGTTGATAGTGAGCGCATGTGTTCACCTTGGTGCCTTTGTGTGCTTTCGCTGTATTACAACAAGACTAGACACCAGCTCTCCGATATTGCTACGTTGCAACAAACACGCAAGCGAGCGAAAATCATTTCGTATGGGCGCAGCAATGAACTGAGCGGTACATTTCAATGAATAAAATCTTGAAACAACTAATGTTACAGTTGTGCAGCAGGAAGTGTAAAGATTGTCGATGCTGGTGTTTAGTATTTGCACCTTCTGTAAGGACAAAAAAAAAATGTTATAGGCTTATTCCGCGAGCAGTGCAGCTAAGAAACGAAATTATCTTTAAGTACACAAGATATAGTACACAGGACCTCAGGGCAGCTACCTTCGTCATCGCACGTTCTGTAATTCAGTTCCATGAAAAGTCTTTAAGCTGAACTTCGGAGTTGAGAAGGAGGACGCAGTGTTATCCGGAAACCGTTTTTGCTCAGTCTCCGAACTTGAATGACCACGATCAACAGGATTCCGCCCGCATTGCCTCAAAGACTTGCGGCGCAGCCCGATCGTTGAGCGAAATGGCCTCACGCCGCCTACTTACAGGGGCCATGCGGCGCACCTCGTCGAGCATCCGCTAGGTGCCGCTAAGTTGCCGACGTCTGCCAAGTGGCGCGTGGAATATGGATAGAGAGGAGCAATGGTACAACAGCGCTAGCTTTCCCGGACGCACTTGCGCGCTTGAAACCGTATGTAGGGGTCGGGACTTCGCCAACGATCACTGGGCCGATTGGAATTAGGAGCCCGCGGAAAAACCACGGATGACACGGTGCAGGCCGGGCTTCCTTTGAAGTGTCAGAAGCGCAGCGCAAAAGTATATATATGGAGGAGAACTTGGGAATATGGATGAAAAAAAAAAAATGTAATGGCACGTAAGCGCACAAATATCTGCACCCCAAAAAAGCGCGGACACGGAACTAAAGGAAAGAAGAGGAGAGTGTAATTGAAAGTCTCAACGAAAGTGTCAACTGTCATCATCATCATCATCATCATCAGCCTATTTAGGTCCACTGCAGGACGAAGGCCTCTCCCATCGATTTCCACTCCACCCTCTCCTGAGCGAGTTGGTTCCACTTTACGCCCGCAAACTTTTTAATTTCATCGCTCCATCTAACCCTTTGCCTGCCTCTGTTGCGTTTTCCCTCTCTTGGTATCCATTCCGTCGCTCTTACTGTCCATCTGTTATCTGTTCTCCTCATGACATGTCCTGCCCAGGTCCACTTCTTTCTTTTAATTGATATAATAATATCGGCTACTCCTGTCTGTTCTCTGATCCATTCCGCTCGTTTTTTATCTCTTAGCGTTACCCCTATCATTTTTCTTTCCATTGCACGTTGCGGGCTCCTTAGTTTCATCTCTAGTCATTTAGTTATCCTCCACGTTTCTGCACCGTACGTTAGTACTGGGAGGATACAGTGATTGAATACTTTCTAAAAGTCTAAATAAATTGAAAGTTTATATACAGACAGCCAGAGATATCAAATATAAAATGAAAGTAACGGAGAGGAAAAACTGGGTTAGAAGGATGGAAACAAAATCGACCGTGTTGATATATAAATACGTACAAAAAAGAAAATTAGGCGCCCTTCCATTGTGGGGATAATGGCAGCAAGCGAAGCTTGGCATGTGCATGCTTTCTTTCTTTCTTTCTTTCTTTCTTTCTTTCTTTCTTTCTTTCTTTCTTTCTTTCTGTGTTTATTTCTTTCTTTCGACCTTAATTTATTGCTTGCTGTTTTCCTGTCCCTCTTTCTTTTTCTTTCGTTCCCCTCTTTCCTTCTGTCTTTGCTTCCTAGCGTCTTTTTCCTTCGTTTCTTTTCTTTCTTCCTTGGCAGAAAATACAAGGGATCCATATGGGTCGGATATGTTCACATTTTCTTCGGTCGCCGAGCGTGCACCGAAGAGCGTACACGTGTTACGGGCGTGTGCCTTGCGCTTGAATACACGAAGCAAAAAAGAAGAAATAAGTGTGCTCGCACTTTTTTCACGATCATGATTGTTTTCGATTAGGGACACCCAAGGCCAACAACGCCAACGACGTTGGCACTGGCGAGGCAATACACGCTTCACTTGAAATAGAAAGCAAGGAAAATATGTATGGTAACGCAAGGGACAGCGTTTTACTATTTTGAAGTCCAAACTGTCTGGCGGTCGATGACACACCGGGGCAAATATTCGGAACAGAATGAGGCACGTCTGTGCTGCAAAAGCAGGGAAACTATATTCGGCACATTAGCCTGTGAAAGACTTCCGTGGAAGGGGCTTATTTTTCAGAGGTCTTGGGTTTCAGAGCGGATGGAAATGTTAAATGGACAGCGGTTGGTGTAGCGAACGAGACGTGTAGAATATCGGTGAAACAGAAGCAATCAGGAGACTGATAGAGAAGGAGAGTCGTTACGGGCGTAAATAATACTACCTTTAGAGGCTTTAGACACATAAATTAACTAGAGAAGATGAAGATGTTATTACATGTGATGAAATAACACGTTGTTGTAACAAACAGGCCATGTGGACAATGATCGCCATCCCGCTTAAAATGCAATTCTATAGTGAATATCATCAACATCATCATCACCACTACCACCACCACCAGTATACATGAACGAGTGCGTCGGCGCGTGTGACTGCAGATTTAGGCAGCACTGCAATATAGTCACAACTGCAAAAGGATTGAAAGCTGGGCGAGTTGGTTTGAATTCATAATGAATGCTCTTGCAAATGCTCTAGCAAAAAATGCTCTTGCATTTTTAAGATGTCTTGTGGTTACTTTTCTATGCATTTAGGGCATATCGTTTTTATCATTCTTCCGCTCATGCACATGCGTTGTTCAGCTATTCTTGCTGTGTGTGTGTGTGTGTGTGTGTGTGTGTGTGTGTGTGTGTGTGTGTGTGTGTGTGTGTGTGTGTGTGTGTGTGTGTGTGTGTGTGTGTGTGTGTGTTCATTTCCCTTCGCGATAAACTTAGTTGTGAGTCAGCGCCTGTTATAATATTCTTCCCTGCGTCCGTATCTCTTTTCTGTGCGCCGAAGTAACCACCATTATGCAGTCGCAACTTTCTTTGAGCATCTCAGCCGCACCGGCCGCATTCGATGGAGGCGAAATGCTTGAGGCCCGTGTACTGTACGATGTCAGTGCAAGATCCCCAGGTTGTCGAAATTTCCGGAGCCCTCCACTACGGCGTTACTCGCAATCATATCGTCGTTTTGGGACGCAAAACGCCAGAAATTATCACCTCGACTCTCTTGGGCCCCCGCGGCCCACCACGCGCGGCCAGTAACGCGACAGGCAAACTAACAAATGCAGAAGAAACGCGACGACACGACGCTCTGCTGTAGCTTGCGTACTATTTTTGTAGGAACGGAATAGAGGATATAAGTGCGCACACTTTCCAGTCCGGCCTCTCGCGCACGGAGCGCTCATGTGGTGAAAGAAAGGGGCGTTAAACAGAGAAATACCTGAATTGCCGAGAAAAGAAGGAAGCCTCCTCTGGCAACATCTTTTTTTTTTTTTCGAGATGGCATCTTTTGTAATTTCATATGAAAAGGCCGTCGGGGTCATATCTTTCTTCCGATACCTTGACCAGCCCAACTTTTGCCACGGCCCAACTTTTGAAAATGAAAGAGTGCAACCGCGTGCTGTACTACAAAAGCTAAACAGCAACGTTTACATCGTTGCCAAGATCTATAGTAGAGCTGTGCACGGGCCGTATTTCCGAGCCCGGCCCGATAAAACTCCAAGTAGCCCGAGCCGGGCCCAGGCCCGAGGTGAAAATACGTCGGCCCGCCCGAGCCCGGCCCGCGGGCCGGGTCGGGCTCGGGTTTTCGTGCTACCCGGAGCCCGTGCACACCTCTAATCTATAGGATAGGTGGCGCTGTGCATCCCAGTCCCAGCTCGCCAAGCAACGAAAGCGTTGCTGCACGTCTCTGAGAACGGACATAGAACTTTTATAATGGATACTCAGTGTCTCCGGCTCCTCAATGTCCCGCCACGGTGGTCTATAGTGGCTTGATACTCGGCTGCTGATGCGAGTGTCGCGGGATCGAATTCCGGCCGCGGCGGCTGCATTTCGATGGACGCGAAATGTTGAGGCCCGTGTGCTGTGCGTTGTCAGTGCACGTTAAAGAACCCCAGGCGGTCGAAATTTCCGGAGACTTCCATTACGGCTTCTCTCATAATAAGAGCTGGTTTTGGGACGTTAAACCCCACAAATCAATCAAATCACTCAATCCGGCTTTTCAATAGCCGCAAAGCTGCTAACCATCAAGGAAGTGTCCCATGATCTCGGCATAAAGAGCCGAAAACGAAATTGTAAAACTTACACTTCGCAGAACCTGGGCAGATTTGCGATTTTGTTATCATTACGCAGATGAGTATATTTGACAAGATGGCACGAAATCTTTTAATGGGGAGAAGCGGCGATTAAATGTATGAAGTTTTAGGGTGTAACAATATGGGTCGAAGGAAACGGTACCAGAGTCAAAAGCCTAGCTAACTCGTAAACCCTGCGGGTGACGGAGGTGTTGAAGCCGAAGTAGCCGTGTATTGAACAAGGCACGCAAAATAAATAACTGTGGCGATAAAAAATTTGAAGTTTATTTACGCAAAGTTCATACCGGCGTACTACACGTGCGTCTAAAAGAAATTCACCTGGTTTCGCTTTCGTAGCATGTAGCATGTCTCCGTATGTAGCATGTCTCCATAAACGCAGTCCTGAACGTACAGTCAGGTACTCTTCTCGCAGAGCATCTCGATTTCATATTCAACGCGCGACGTATCTGGGAGACGTACCCATAGCTCCACACAGGTCCCTCAATACTTCTTGTTAGTGAGAGTCCCCCTGTATTGAGAGTGTACTGAGGGTTCCTCAATACTTCTGGACCCTGCTTATACGTAGCAGTGAGTACCTGTATATAGGAAAGCCTGCGTACACATGTTTCACTGCGCACACCGTATAAATGACTTCTGGCAATGCCATCTAGACATGCCTTAACATTCTAAACATTTATCCACGCATGAAAACTCGTCGCGAGGGAAGCACGGCTCCCTTTTTCCATTGGCAGGTTTGTTCACCGTCATTACCATCACCGCCACCGACGCGGCACCGGCAGTGCACACCGAGTGATTGGGAAACTCATCCGTCACGAACGGGTTCCTCGTGCCCCTCGAGAGCGCGGCTAATGGCGACTCGGAGCAGACGGCAGCGCTCGCGTTGCCCCTCGTGTTCGCACCGGCAGCCCAGAAGTAGGTCTCCGGCGAGCACCCCGTGGCAGAGTGTTACAAGGGCGCGCAGAGGCGTGAACTTTGTACTCGTTCGATGAAGGCGACCGCCGCGCCATTACGCCCTCCCCAGGTGCCGCAGTCCGTGCGGCGGCCGTGGTCACCTATAACCCGCATGGTAATCCGAGCACGTTTGCCTGACCACTGGTGCTCGCGCGCCGTACGTGTTATTCTAATGGGCGGCACGCGCGAATCAGGAACGGCGGATCGAGGAGCGCGGTCCGGGGTGCATCGGGCGCAACCTTGCCGGCCGACCTGCGCCCGTGGCGTTGCCCGCCAATTAAGCGACGCCATGTGTCCCGGCCTTGGCAGTCAAAGACGCTGTTACGTGCTGCTGCTGCTGCCTGCCATTAGGGCTAACGCGAGCTTTCTTTCGTTATTCATTGTCCTCTAATTATGCTAGCGTACCTATTTCTTTTTTTCGCGAGCGCATTAGCACTCACTGTGTACGCGCTCAGTGGGCTGGCCCGGCGAATGCTAACGAGCACGCACGTTACGAGCACGGTCACGTCCGTTTTTATTATTATTTTTTGCTCCCTCTCAAAAGTCGAGCGTTGCACGATGTCTGGGCGCCGCCGATAGCCCTCCTATTTTGAGTCACCCGCGGCGGGTACCCACCGCCCCAAGGAGCCGCCGTTTCCGGCTTCGGGGGCCGCTGGACACCGAAGGGCTTCCGCCCTTCGCTTTCGTCGAACGCGCCGATGGGGCACGGCCGCGGTGGTGTGTGCGTGTGTGTGTGGCCAGGACAACGGGAAGCCGCCCCTCCACGCCACCGGTGCCAGCACGCGCGCGCTGAGAATCGACACGCTCGGCCATTGAGAAAAACCGTAATGACTCTTTTTGGTGTTGCCATACACGGCGTCAAGGAGATAGGCGCTGCGAGTTTCTCCTCTCACGGCGCTGTGTACACTGCGGTTACATGGCGATCCTGTGGGAAGTGCCGGGTGTTTGTCGTGCGGAAGACAGTGGGCCCTGTACAATTTTAGTCGTTCACTTATTATTTTTTTTTTTCTGTGGCGAATTAGTGCGTACGCAACAGAAGAGATGCTTTTGTTGCTACTCATGGTGAGAAAATTCGCTTCCGTTCGGCGGTAGAAGCCTCCCCCGGTGAACCGCGTGCGACGGCCTCGGTATAGTAAGTCGGTCTGATCGTGCAGAACCTCCCTCCCCCCCCCCCCCCCCCCCCTTCGAGAGTTTTTAATCATATATGCTCAGAATACGACGGGCACCGACACTACAGTCACGTGTGTTCGCTATTTACGCCACGATACCCACACCTTTAGTCGCTACTCAACGGAAGTGGCGCTAGATACACTTGCCACGCGCCGCTGTTGACAGGTGCGGTCATAATCAACACACAACTTCGCTTTCGAATAGTGATGCGCGCGTCACAAACAGGCAGCTTATATTAAAGGGGAATCTGTCGTACGAGTTCGAAACTGTTTTGTCAAACGTGTAGTGACGGATGTTGGCTTTTTTTATATGACACTGCAGTGAGTTCACACGTTCGTCACGGTTGCAGTTATTTGACGTCTCACTCATGCTTAAATAACCTTGTGGCGATTCTCGATTGTATTCTGCCTTTCCTTGTTTTGTGCCGCCTATCTTTATCTTTTTCTTTTTTTACCGCAATGGACCCGAAATATTGTGTGAGCGAAAGCCTGTGAACATATGAGCGAAATATTATTGTACTGCACGCAGACCAGGGAAATTGCTATTAAATGCGATGCATTTCTTCGCGAACTTGAGCAACTTTTACCGTATCTATCTATCTATCTATCTATCTATCTATCTATCTATCTATCTATCTATCTATCTATCTATCTATCTATCTATCTATCTATCTATCTAGCCCCGCCACGGTGGTCTAGTGGTTATGGCAGTCGGCTGCTGATCCGAAGGTCGCAGGATCGAATCCCGGCCGCGGCGGCTGCATTTCGATGGAGGCGAAATGTTGAGGCCCGTGTACTGTGCGATGTCAGTGCACGTTAAAGAACCTCAGGTGGTCGAAATTTCCGGAGACCTCCACTACGGCGTGTCTCATAATCAGAGCTGGTTTTGAGACGTTAAACCGCAAAATCAATCGATTTCACAGCGTCAGTTGAGGAGGTTCTAATGCGTGTTGAGTGCTATCATAACAATGTAATAAGCACTACATGTGTTCTACTACAACTTGGCACGCTTTTGTCCAAGTTTGCCTGATCCCATAGGCATACGTTAATGAATGACTCTTCGCACCTTACGTGCATTTTTCTTCGAGAGTACAGTCGTCTTTGATATCCGTTAACGTGAGTGTCATCGTCACGTGGTACCATGAGCAACCATTCACTCACCACGGTGCTCTCGACCTTCCTGGTTAACGCGCATTAAACATACACACAGTTGTGCACTTGGCACAGTGACCTTTATCCTCCTCATAACACTTGGCTGAATGCCAAGGAATTCGCAATAGGCAATTGCCTCGCTTACTACTTCATTTGACACCGATTCCCACAATGCGTGGCATCTACAGAATTTTTTGGGTTTCAAATAGAGCTGGAAGCCGCCTGCTTTTCTTTCAACAAATGACGGCACAAGGAGCCTCACTTGATGCAGAACTAGCGCCGGTGATTCTATGATCGCGGAAACATCCTCACTAGTGCTTGATTTGTTCGTTTTGAGTCTAAACAAAAAGAAAAGAAGTTAAATATGTGCACGTCGCTTTAACAACACAAAAAAAAGGTCAAGCAACGTATTCGACACTCCTTGTGACGTCATTTGTTTAAAGAACAGCAAGAGAAGGAAAAGAATAGCCGGAAGTGTTGCAGGGCCCGTTTAAATAATAAAAAAAAAGTGAATTAATATGGTAATAAAGAAATTGCGGTTCAGTCAGAAGGACGCACTGGCGGCAGGCCGGCAGCAATGTTTAGCATTGGGTTCGAACTCCTAGAACGGTGTTACACGCGGGGGCATCATGTCGGCTCGACGTAGTACTCTCGACAACCGCAGCTGCGAAGAAAGAGCGGTGCCCGATAAAGAGCACCACTGTGGCGTTGGAGGTGTCGCACCTCTCTGGTGCTCCAGAAGCGACCGAAGGCGGTAGTCTACAACCATTAAACTGTTATATAGCAAGGGTTTTCCCCACCGCTCCGCTTCCCGCCCACCTGTGTGGTTCACCGCCTGCCATGTCAAGACCGACCCCTTTAAAAATTGAAATGCCCACCTGACCAACCAAAAACGGCATCCATGCGTGCGCAACGCCAGCGGGCCGCGCGTCCAGCTACCATGGTTACTTAAGACGGAGGCTGAATGGGCGGCCTTGTGATTTTGTGGCCATATCCAGTTCGAGGACAGAAGCGCCCTTGCTTCCGTTTTTTATGTGCGAATCTCCGAATCGACGCCTATGCACTACTGTAGGCGACGAATGCGCGTAATGGGAGCCAAAGACGCACGACGAGAAATAGCCGCTTATTTGACTAGAAAAGAGCAAAGCCCTTTCATTTTGCTTTTTTCACTCATAAAGCCCACCGCTCAAAAATCTCTCGGACGCACCCGTGGCGTTTACTAGCGGCTCCGCTTAGACCAACTAATATGCTCAGGAGTAACGTTGACGTGATCACGAGTATAGGCGTATCAACCGCGTGCTGCCTTCAACTGTTCCTCTTCCACGGCGCTCTGCATTAGGACGGCGGCAAGACTGCGCGCTCCGAGAGGCCACCTCATTTCCCATCGCATTTGCTCGCCTTCGAACGAGTGTCAACCTTAACCCGAATAATGTGCTCCTCTGCCGCCTGTCTCGGGGTGCTCGCCGCATTCTTTGAGCTGGCGCTCTCTCTCCGGGAGAGAACACGGGATCTGGGAGCACTTTCTCGTTCCCTCCCGAGCGGGTGCAATCACATCCAATGTGGAGCGACCCGCGTGCACCGCAGGTCGCGCCCGCCGCGGGGCCTCGGAGCGTCGCAGCGCACGCGAGGAGCGGCACCCCTGTGAACGGAAGCGCCCTCCCGGGTGCGCGATTAATGGCGGGGGCCCTGCCTCGGTCGCTCGAGCGGAAAAGCGGGCCGCCGAGCCCGCGGGACCTTTCCCACCGCCGGCGATCCACCAGGCCGGCGGCACACGGCGAGCGCGCGCGCCGCTATGCGCGCCGGCTGACCAGCGGCCGTTACCCTCGACGCGTGGGAAATCCGCTCGGACTTGTGTCAACCCCGGTGAGTGTGTGATGTCGCCCGCGGCGCGGCGCCTGGAGCCACGTCGGCCGCCGGTCGTCATGCCGGAGGGGAAGAGGCGAAAGTATACACCCTGCCCCTTTCGTGACGGAGATCTCCGCTGTATTCGTTTAATGCGAGCAAAGTAAGCTCCTTGGATGTGTTCGTGCACTGTCGTGAAAATAAACAGACTATGTACAAGCACAACCGTGAAATAAAAATGAAAATAATACATAGCGACTCAGCGACGTATCCTGCACTAACATGACAAGGTGAAAGAGACCGTGCGTGGCTCACTGTCTTCGTGAATCCCGTTTCTTGCGGCGCAGAATTTATAGGGGAATATAAGCTCCTAAGCAGCTGTTACCATGGCGAAGGAACGGGGGCTCCCTGCGGAATAATTCATCGTTCGTCCACGTGAACTCACAACGTGAAACGTGAAACAAACTCTACTGGTAGTTGCTGTCTCATGGCGTATGCATGTCAAGTTTTATCTCTGCATGCGAGCCGGGTGTCTGAGCGCTGTGCCACGGTAATTGCATTGCATCCGTGGCAATGGAATGTTCTGTGCTCCACACAGTGTGTCCTCAAACATACTACAGTTTCCAGAACACCGGGACACCTCAAGTACCAGTGCTTGTGTCACAACGTTGAGACACTTACGTCTAGTGTATAGCACGAAGAACTATATGTTTCAGCGACGAAGTTCCACCTATCTGCTAGTGTGGAGGTAACAGGAATTATTGTATAAGGAGATCATTATTCTCTTGTTTTGTTGTTGGGTCCTCGAGAATACTCAGGCAACACAGAACAGGTTCAAGATCAACATGCCGAGCAGCGCCCAGGTGCAGTCATACAGATGTAGACGCTGCATCTGTCCTTCTCTGACAGCTCACCGTTCCTCCTCCTATATTTCACACCTTGTCTCCTCCCTTCGTCATGTCAAACGCAGAAGAACTAGTCCGCAGCTTAGACACCACGCGCTGGCCACGAGATGGCGTTTGCAGCGCTGCTATGCCAAGGTACTCAACCAACAATCAAGGAACGAGTAAGACGTTAGGTTGGAATGACAGTTTTCCGAATATAAATCAATATGTTTTAAAGACAAGTGAGAGAAGGCTAGAGGTGGCGGAAAACTATACAACGGACGGTCAGAAGTGACAATTTGTTGATACGAACTATACCATACAGATAACTAATAAAGAGCTTGGTGCCACAAGCCGTCACCCCGATTCAGAGGGGATACCCCTAACACTCATCCATCCATCCAAATATCCATCCATCCATCCATCCATCCATCCATCCATCCATCCATCCATCCATCCATTCATCCATCCATCCATCCATCCATCCATCCATCCATCCATCCCTATTTCCGTTTATTTGAAACCCGAGCTGGCTACATGTGGCACGAAAGACGCGGGTTCGATGCCGGCCACGGCGCTCGCGTTTTTGATGGAGGCGAAAATGGCAGTGGCCCGCGTACTCTGCGTTACTAGTGTACGTTAAAGAACTTCAGTGGTCAAGATTTCTCGAGTCCTCTATTACGGCCTGCCTCATCATCACATCGTGGTTCTGGCACGTAAAATCCCAGCAGTCATTATGATTATTATTCTTAGAGCTGTCTATCTGAGGAGTAAAAGCGTAAAAGCGTCACAATGTTGCCTCTGCTTCTCTTCAAGTTTCCTTTGAATACAGACGCTCACATATGCGACAGGGCAAGCCACTGGAACTTAAAAATAAGAAAAAATAAATAGAATACAGCGTCGAATGCAGCCACACTGAGATAACCTAGAATATTGGGTGATCCTAGAGAGTCTGCCCGATATCTTACGATTAATTTCTGGGGTTTTATATCCCGACACCACGATATGATTGTGAAAGACGCCGCAGTGGAGGGCTCTGGAAATTTCGACCACCTATATATAGGGTTCTTTAGACTGCACTGACAACGCACACCACGCGGACATGCTACCTTGAACAAGCTTGTAAATAAATAACAAATCAGCGCGGTTTCACCGGCAGTGAAGTGATGGCAGTGACAGTAATCCAACAGCGTCAGAGCGAGAACCACGCAGAGTCATTTCAAGCGAAGCGGTGGTTATATATCCTTAGAAATTTTTCCTGGGTTCGCTTAGTTGCTGATGGAATTACAAATTCCTTTTCAGATCACGGATGTATACTCAGGTTGTGGAAGAGAAATTTCAGTGTACAATATAAGGAAGGGTCCAAAATAATACCTTCCCGGTTAGGTCATCAATCATGTTTTGTAGTTCGCCACCATCACTGCTAAAGAGCACAATGTCGTCTGCAAGCCATTTGGTCAGGCTGGCTTCAGTTGGTTTGCCTGGTTCGTTTGTGACTGGAGTCGCCGAAAGCCTCTTGCAAAAAATCAAGAAAAAGTGCTCCTAGTGCTGGAACAGCGGTCCCTATAAGGAGGTTAGACCGGTGGCCGTGCCCTATGTGCACAAGCTGGCCCATAACTTGAATAAGGTTGCAAACAGGAATCCCGTTCTGCTCGTCTTCTCAGCACCTAGGAAGCTTGGAGGGCTTTGCTCTCAAATAGAAAAAAAAAGAAAGGCAGGAGGCTGTGGAACTCAACATGCACTATCGTTCGTGCAATATGTCGAAGGGGTGGCTTATGAAATTCCTCTCACATGCGGCTGTTCCTCCATAGGACAAACCGGTCGGTGTTTAAATGAGCGGATCAGGGAACATGAACAAAATGTTGAGCACAATAAAGAGGACCCAAATTTGCCTAAGCATATTAGGAGCTGCCCTTCAAGCTCTTGTGGGCCACGCTTTCGTGATGTGCGGATTATTACCAGAAGCAAAGATAGTAAAGCGAGAGAATTGATGGAAGTGTTCTTATCCACGAAAAGGGTGACCTGCGCGTGAGTGATACTTCAATAGTATTGTATCAGTCAGAAAGAAAGTCCATTGAGCATGCGTTGCTATATAACAGCTGATATTAGCATGTATCCTGTGCGCAGATGCTGACGGAAATATATATATATATATATATATATATATATATATATATATATATATATATATATATATATATATATATATATATATATATATATATATATAGTTCAGGAGGAAGATATCCGTGAGCCCGAATAAATATTTTCAAAAGAAGAGATTCACACGATTAACAAAAAGAATATAAGTTTACTGACGTTGCGGCCGGTGGACCGGCCTTCATCAGAGTCAGGCAGTGGCCCGCGTACTCTGCGTTACTAGTGTACGTTAAAGAACTTCAGTGGTCAAGATTTCTCGAGTCCTATATATATATATATATATATATATATATATATATATATATATATATATATACGTTTTTTTTTTCCGAAAAATAAAGCAGTTGTAAGTGGCGCCCTGTCCTGTGTACTTGCCTGTGCTTCGTGTCTTTTGGCGCCTTAAGCTAAAATGAATGCATTCCAACTAGCCCAGCAAAAAGTTCTCCCTCTTGCTTCATCGATGCTCAATAACACTTTGAAGAGACTTTGTGTTCCATATCATGCAAGGTGCAAAGATAACTCTAAACTTAACTCTAACCAACTATTATTTAGTCAAGCAATGAGAAGTAAGCTTCGAGACAGACTCGTCAATAACACAGGGAGAGGTTGTCGCCACGACGCCTTCGCTGCTAATTGCAGTTTAAATGTGTTGTAAATGGAGTTAGTGCGTGAATGATGAATTTTTTTGAAGTAATTTCAAAGTAATTTTATTACTTTTCAAAAGTAATGGTAATATAATGTCATTACTTTTGGCCATCTGTAATTTGTAATGTAAATTCATTACGTTTCAGAAATTCTTGTAAAAATAATGAGTATTGTAATTTAATTACGTTTTAGAAGTAATTTAGCCATCTCTATCGAGAAGGAGGCTGTAGAAAAGGCGTTTGGGTACTATGGCATGGGGTTGTAGGAACAGCAGAAAGGTTATTAGCGCAGTAAGTAGAACGCAGTGATCTGCGCATAATGAATACCTTCTTCCAAAAACTGAAAAACCGGAAGTGGACGTGGAAGAGCGCGAACGGAAGAATGAAATACCCCTCGTACTATGCGATGACCCTGCCGTAGTGCAGAATGGGGAAGTTCTCGGGAAGGAGAGATGTAGTGACCACAGGATGGTAGGACCTCGAGTTAGGCTAGTCTTGAGGAGGGTCAAGCAATAAGCTATAGTACGAAAAAAGCCATTCCATGAGTTAGCAGTAAGACGGAAAGTAGAGTAATCCACGACTGCGTTGCAGAACCTATATTCTGCTCTAACCGACGAAGCAGACCTTAGTGTTCAGAAAGTGAACGATAATCTTACACTCGTTATTGCGAAGTGTAGAATAGAAGTATAGGAGGTAAGATTGCTGGACAGGATGCTAATAAGCTTTCCCATAGGAGAATTAAGATTTCGTTAGGAAACGGCAAACCATGAGTGTATCTAACCAAATCGACAGAATAGAACTGGCACAGCTTTCAATGTTAATCAGTAAGCGTGAGACGCCCCGCCACGGTGGTCTAGTGGATATGGCACTCGGCTGCGGATCCGAAGGTCGCGGGATCGAATCCCGGCCGCGGCGGCTGCATTTCGATGGAGGCGAAATGTTGAGGCCCGTGTGCTGTGCGATGTCAGTGCACGTTAAAGAACCCCAGGTGGTCGAAATTTCCGGAGACCTCCACTACGGCGTCTCTCATAATCAGAGCTGGTTTTGGGACGTTAAACCCCACAAATCAAATCCATCAAATCAGTAAGCGTGAGACAGCCAACATACCTAAGTCTATGGAGAGAATTGAAGAAGCTGTAAAAAGCGGAGGCAGCCTGGAAGTAGAAGAGGCGCGGCAAGAATCGGTTGTATGCGCTGAGGGACAAGCGAGGCAATGTCATCACAAATATGGATAGGATAGTTATAGTATAGACCTATCCCATGTTGGCAAACAGTGGTAGGCACCGGCGATATAACCAGGGCTTGTATCGACGTCGCGGCGCGGAGGCCCCGCCCACCGCTTGCCGCCGCCCTGCACGGTCGCGCCACCGCTGCCGGCGAAGCGTGTGCGAAAGCTGCCTCCGAGCGCGGGGCATCGGAGCGCCGACGGCGTGTTTACAACAGTTTGCGAGGGGCAGCCGCGTGAGATGAAGTTGCGCTAGCTCTGTAGGAAGCATTCAATGAATGTAGAAAAGAATGCGTCGACGCCCAGCTATGACAAGATCTGAGAAACTGATTGAAAGGACAAGCACCTTGCCACATGATGCGAATGATCGCGAGCTATCATGTCGGCATCGCTTCATGCGTATGCTTTAACTCGGTAACTAGCGCAAGGATGAACCACCTGCAACAGCGAGACTTGTTTAAATACGACTTGAAAATGCCTCAGCTCTAAAAATACTGTTTCGGACTAAAGCCTCTAATCCCTACACGAAATCATTGCGCAGAAACAAATGTAACGGGATAGGTACTCAAGCATGCGATATTGGTGGCGCTATCACTTATGTAAATACGGCTGTGATAATGCACACACACACAAAAAAAAGCAATAAGGTGCCAAGGACAATGCTCTCAAATAACCGCCAGCAAAGCGCATAACCGCGGCTTGCGGCTCTGACCATACGCTCAGTGCCGATCGTGAAGGCGTGAAGTCCTGTAACGACGCGGCAAATTTCAAGCGTGTAGTTTATTCGAGCAGTCTGACAATCGAAAAAAAAAATGTAAAGCGCATCACAACCACTACACAATTGCCAAAGACACTTCTCGTGTGTATGCTATCTCAGCCGCAAGCGATTTGCAAAAGCATCGCTGTAATCGGCCCTTTGCTCACGGCTACGTGAATTAAGCTCTTATATATTTGTTTCACTTGAGTGAATGAAATTCGTATGACGTATCTATAACTTCCCCACTTCAGTAATACACGGCGACCGCGATTACTTCTGCACATTGAGCTAAGTTAACGTCGTGCGCGCTTTGCGGTAAGCGTCATCGCTCTGTGTCCGCACTTTGTTTATGCCAAGAAACTTGGTGTCGAGCATTACACTTGACAAACTTGTCACAATGCTATTTCTCTCAAATTAAACAAGCCGCACTAGCGCTAAGTAATTACACATATGCTCAGTCGTGACGAAAATGTTTGGCGCATAACCGATGAGCCGGCATTACAGGTTCGTCCCTTTCCTTAAGACAGACATAAGCAGGAAACCGATAAAAACCTTTCGCACATATATCTTGTGCGTTGCTGAGCAACCAACCCACGGCGCAGGCCATCGGTGAACACTTTTTTCTTCATTGCACGGCGGTGAGAAGCGGCCGCACCAGCGAAAACGCAGCGGCTGCTACGGTAGGCGCGCCGGCGGATGCCTACCATGCGAAACCAAAACTCCCGACGACAGTGCCACCGCATCTTCATGACGTAGGCCCGGTGGAATAGGTCTATAGCTGATCGCTTTGTACACAGAAGACGTTTGGTCATTCACTGCAACATAACATGATCTCTCGTGAAGGTAGCTGTGTAGGAAATTCACAACTGAAGAGCCAATTACATACATCACAGTCAAGTATGTTTACAAGCACTGCAGCGAGTGGCTGACTACGTCAAAAGTTTTGCCAAGGTCATAGTAAACGGTGTCAACCTGTCCTCTATGATATATAGGCGTGGAGACTCGCGTCAGGAAACTGACAAGGTCTGTGATACTTGAGCGGCCAGCGAGAAAACCATGTTGATTAGGCATCGATGCGTTTTTGACACTGAAAGACAATATTTTGGGAAGAGCCAGCTCAAAGATCTTCTATGTGCCACAGAAAAGCGAAATTGCGGGATTTCGCTTCGATAATAATAATCAATCAGTCGTTTTGTTTAATGTACCCAGGAACAACCGCAAGGCCTTTGCACTGCGCACGAAAAAAAATACACACGAAAAAAATAAGAAACAATACAACAAAGCCACTCTACAGAAGAAAATACTAATAAACAGCAACAAAAACAAACATTCATAATAAAATATCAGGGATACAATGGAAAAAATACAAAAAAACGCAATAAAATTTCACATTTCCAACTATGCGCAAGACAACATAAAGAAGAAAGGAATTTCAACAATCTACATAGTTGAAACTTTTCAACAACAGCGCGGAGCTCGGAGCAGAACAGCGACTGGGAGTTGTGAAAAACGTCGGGGTCTAAAAAGTATAAAGAATTTGTATACTGTTGATGGTCGAATGTTCGCAGAGGCAGGCGGTTACATGAAAAGGTCTATTCTCTTCGATGAGCTTACATGGAATTCGACTGAAAATCGTGACGTTGGTCTTTGAATTATTTAGGGAGAGGTTATTGCTTCTGCACCAATAAGAAAAAGAACACAAATCGGATTGCAGCAAGCGACAGTCGATAACTGCATGAATTTCCTGAAATATTTTTGTGTCATCGGCATATAAAAGGAAAGAATTCTGAATGGCAGAAGAAACATCATTAACATAAATTGAAAAGAGGAGAGGGTCCGATACCGACCCTTGAGGAACCCCAGCTTTGTGCAAAGACGTTTGGCCATTTACAGCAACGTAACATAATCTGTCAAGAAGATAGCTATGCAGAACGTTCACAGTTGAAGAGTCAACGTCAAAGTGCGCAAGTTAATGCACAAGCAGCTAATGGCTGGCAACATCAAACGCTTTTCTATAAGGTAACATTAAATCGCATCAACCTGTCCTCTCTGTGATAGAGGCGTGGAGATTTGCATCATGAAACGGCAAGTTTAGTGACAGTTGAGCGGTAAACAACAAAAAGAAGAACAAGAACGATAACGATAACAACAACAACAACAACGACGACGACGACGACGACGAAAACAACAACAACAACAACAACAAAAATAAAAAATTGGCAGATTCCACGTGCAGTGGGAATCAAGGAAATGCGAAGCACGCATCAGGCACGTAAAATGGATTTTGCATTGTTGTCTCGCTATACCGAGTTTGGTGCATACGAAGTTAACAAAACGGCTGCAAGAGCATCAAGACTGTGGCATGTAAACTATGCCGCTCATACACGAATGTCGTGATTCTGATGTTATGGCCTGTCATTTACGTTCGTCATGCAGTCGCGTTGTGCCATAGCAATTTTGGTATACATCCCATTAATGAAACGCGTGGCATGTAAATCATGCAGCTCATGATATGCATGTCACGATTTTCATGTTATAACCTGTCATTTATGTTCGTCATGCAGTCATGTTGTGGCATACCGGTTTTCTTATACATCCCATTAATGAAACGGCCAGGAGAGCACCAAGTCCGTGGCATGTAATCATGTCGCTCATGACATGCATATCGTGATTTTCATGTTATGACCTGTCATTTATGTTCTTCATGCAGTCATATTGCGGCATGACAATTTTCGTGTACATCCCATTAACGAAACGCGTGGCATGTAAATCATGTCGCTCATTACATGCATGTCATGATTTTCATGTTATGACCTGTCATTTATGTTCGTCATGCAGTCATGTTTTGGCATGCCAATTTTCGTATACATCTCATTAACGAAACGGCCAGGAGAGCACCAAGACCGTGGCATGTAAATCATGCCGCTCATGACATGCATGTCATGCTTTTCATGTTATGATCTGTCACTTATGTTCGTCATGCAGTCATGTTTTGGCATGCCAATTTTCGTATGCATCTCATTAACGAAACGGCCAGGAGAGCACCAAGACCGTGGCATGTAAATCATGCCGCTCATGACATGCATGTCATGCTTTTCATGTTATGATCTGTCACTTATGTTCGTCATGCAGTCATGTTGTGGCATACCAATTTTCGCATACATCCCATTAACGAAACGGCCAGGAGAGCATTAAGACCATGGCATGTAAATCATGCCGCTCATGACATGCACATCAGGATTTTCACGTTACGACCTGCCATTTATGTTCATCAGGCAGTCATGTTGTGCCATACCAATTTTCGCATACATCCCATTAGCGAAACGGCCAGGAGAGCACTAAGACCGTGGCATGTAAATAATGCCGCCCATGACGTGCACATCATGATTTTCACGTTACGCCCTGCCATTCATGTTCGTCAGGCAGTCATGTTGTGCCATACTAATTGTCGCACACATCCCATTAGCGAAACGGCCAGGAGAGCACAGAATCGTAGGCGGCTAGATAGATAGATAGATAGATAGATAGATAGATAGATAGATAGATAGATAGATAGATAGATAGATAGATAGATAGATAGATAGATAGATAGATAGATACGCTCAAAGTCGCCGAAGTTCGCGAAGAAATGCTTCGCATTTAATAATAATAATAATAATAATAATAATAATAATAATAATAATAATAATAATAGCCGGGATTTCTGTTCACGCGATTCTTTTGAGGACGAGACACTGCTTACAGCTGGCTCAGGTTTTCAATAGCTTCTATACGCAGATTCCTGCCCAAGGCGGCGAACGAAAAGGAAAGCGCAGTGTCATTGCAGTAAACCCACGCAGTAAACCTAAACCCACGTGGTAAACCCAAATCCAATATTTTAACTGATACGTCACATGTAAACGATAGCGGAAATCCAGCTACATCGACACGGTCAACTATGAGATGAAAGGACAGTGCAGTAGCAATGCGAAGTCTATATTGTAAGGCTGTGTGCGCCGATCAGATAACGGCTCAAGAAAAACCATACTTCTTCGTATTGTTTGTCACAGCGGTTCCAAGCCTACGAACAGACAGTGCTCCGATACGAGACCCGTGCATTTATCAGGGGCACACCAGAAACAAAGGACGTAACTTGAAACATATCGCCGGCGCAGTTTACAGAGCTCGCCAGGCCTCGTATACAGTATAAGCGAACAGTCGCGCCTCCAGCGTTCACCCGTTACCTGCGTCGCTCCCTTACGGACATAGCGTATACTTGTTTTTCCGCAACAAACACTGGCAGAGATCTTCCTCCGGTTGTTTTCCGGTCCACGGTGAAAGAAAGCAACGCAGTGGGGGCGAGAGGGGGAGGCAGGAACAGGAAGGATGAAAAACGGTGTTGTTATGCTTTGCTAAACACGTGCGACAAAGGACGCCTGGGAACACCGCCAAGCCGTGCGCTCTTTCCCGGGGTATCCGCGCGATGGCCGTGCGTAGGAGAAAAAGAAAAAAAAAAGTAAAAATTGCCGCTCGGTTTTATCGAAGCGCGCCAGTGATGCAAGACGATCTTGTGCAACCATTTCCGCGCGGCGCTGCGTGCCAGCGCGGAAGGCGAGGGTCCAGCACCGGAGGAGGAAAGGGAACCCGTTCTCTCGGATTTGGTTATTTACGGCGGCCGCGGCAAAAAAAAAAGAAAGAAAAAAAAAAGAAGGCATGATGAGACGGCGGAAAGAAACGATCGGCCGGCGTTCCCAGGATTGGTCCGTCTTGCCGGGCCGGCGATCACAACACCGGGCGCGCACAAAGAGCCACGAATCACAAAGGGCCGCCGTACTACTACTACTACTAGGGCACGCATGACGGAGCGATGAATCGGTAATGGCCGCGGAACAGCCCGGTCGTCTTAATTAACCGCGCGGTCGTGCAACCGGAAATAGAGTCGTGCTTTTGTCTCGGCTATCGAGCGATTCCTTCGCGCGAGGAGTCCTTCGCACGCGCGTCCTCGGGCCCCCATTCGATTCGGGTGTTCTTCAGCCTTGGCTCCGAGCGGAAAGGGGAGCCGCGCGCAAAAAAAGACCGAGTCGATTTCAATACCAAAGTGGCGGGGCTCGCTCGTCCGTCGCCGCGCTGGCTGCCGCCGCTGGCAGCGGCGCACGCACGCGCGCATTTCTCCCGCGACGTCACTGGCACGCAGTCCGTATCATATTGGGCACGAAGGGCCGCTTATAGAAAGCCACGTTTCTAATGTCAGATTCGTCGACAGATCTGTTTAAGATTCGGCCCAGAAGAACGCAGGCGTAAATCGCGTTAATCGCTTCATCCGGCCGGCCAGCCTTGTAATTGCGGCCCGCAAATCGGCGCGCAATTGCCACGTTTGGCTCGGACGCCGCTTGGCGCCGCTTTTCCTCCGTGGCACTTTCATCACCGCCGTAAGCATTTTATATATTCAAGGTCACAGCAGCATTTTTTTTTTTTTTTCGGTCCGGAATTATCCTCCGACTCTCGCGGTTTAACGAGGCCCCGTAATGGTGAGCATTATTCTTAGCAGCGAGGGGTGAAACACGAGACGGGGTTCCGCACGGTCAATTACTCGCGAACAACGGACACCACGAACGGTTTCCATGTGAGAACATGGCCGCGCAACCTTTGTCCGCAACACGTGACGTGTGCGCGGACATCTCGCCGCTTCTCATGGCGAGGTTGTGACCCCGTGCTCGCCTCCTGTCCTGAGCCGGCCGCTAATGAACTTTCCCAATCTCTGAGCACTTGTCACAGGTCTCTTCGCGGTTGCACGCGTTTTGAGCCAGTCCCTTTCTGCTCCGGCGTCGCATGCCCCGGCAAGCCTCTTCTGTGAGCCACGGTCACGTGGCTCACGAGTTCGTCCACTGTTCTCTGCCTTAGGCACCGAAGGTCTCACGCCGTTTTGTCCCGCCGTTTCAGGACGCCTCACACAAACGCAACCTGGCAATAACTCGGCCGAAAAACTTCCGCGAGCCACCAAGGTCGCCTGCCGACCAATCTTCCCATTGAGGAATCGCGGAGGGCTAATAATGGGATAACGGCAGCGAACGGAGACGAATGAACAGGCGTCCGCAGCGGGTGTAACTTCAGCTCCATTTGTCAGGTAATGGGCAATGTAACGTTGGACCGTGGCTTATGACCATGGTGTTTTTCAGAGCTTCACCAACATACACCTGCAGCGATCGTCTTTCCACACATGTAGATGTATACAGCCGAATCCTATAAAAAGGAGCAAGAGATATCCTGTAAACGACATCAAACGTTTACTATATATGGCTATGTAGTGCATGGCCTTGGGGTCATACACAACGGCGAAAAATCAATACTTTTGTTTTGTATAAGCAAGCGACAAACGGCGCTAATTATCGTGCGAGATCACCACTTGGATGGATGTCTTTGTACTCACCTTGGATTGATATGTTTGTAAGCGATGGCTTCCTGATTATGACAGCAGACCCGCTGCAGATTTCATTGACTAACGTGTCTGTCAGGCACCTTGCAGAAGAAGAGGAAGTTGTTGAACCACAAAACACCACAAAATTAAAATGCACTTGGTTATCCTCATTAAGAAAACACACATTGAAAGATTCTCTTCATAGGATTGGCTTGGAATTCTCCGTCTCCAATATTCCGTCTTTGGGAGCCTCCTCATTAGGACATTGCCACGGGGGTGTATGCTCTACTGTTGCAAAATTCATAATTGTTTCAGGCCGGTTATGTTCATAAATTCGTACTCTTCAGCGTTAATTCCATCCTGATTATTCGATCCTGACTGGTATATCACGGTACTCATGACTTAACTCTTTCAACTTCTCACATCTTGGCCAATCCCCCAGGGTGGGTATGTGCCAGAAATGAGGACGACGACGACAACAACAACAACAACAACAACAACAACAACAACAACAACAACATGCTTGACCTTGTAGAAACGCGCCACAGCACGATGAGAGACGGGCAGCGGATTTCGGGCGGCGACAAAGCCACACACTGTATCGTTTATCTTACATGCTCTCACTTTTTAGCAAGCAAACTGTCGTTATATACCGCGCGCCAAGGCATCTCGAACTATGTACTATAGTCTGAACGACGAATCTTCATGGAGTGAAACATAACGACATGTACACACGCACGCGCATTCTCGATTGAGGCAAAAATTATAGCGGCCCGTGTACTATGCGTTGCCGGTGCATGAAGAACTCCAGGGGATCCAAATTTTCGGAGCCTTCCACGAAGGCGTGCCTCATAATCATGTATAGTGGTTTTGGCAAGTAAAACTGCAGCAATTATTATTTAGCTTAATGCACGTTTACTGAGTTTTGGAAAACGGCAAACGTTCCCATACTTTTAGGAGAACTGAATATGTTGTAGGCGTTCGCATAGGATGTCTCGCTTTCAGAGACTGTGTTAGCAAACAATATACAGTAGTTCGGTAACGAACAGCGGAGCTGATAGGGGTTTTCGTGCAGACATTCGCGGTGGCGGGCACCAGATTTTGTAGCTGAATAACTATTCGATTTTATCTTTATTCATTTATATATTGAAGATCTCCCGTGGTTATAAATATGCTGTTCGAAAACTGTGAAGTTTGTACGGCTTAATAGATTTTATATGATCTCTTTCGTGCCTTATTGCACTGAAGTCGGTCAGTGCATATGGCATGTTCATTTAGTAAGACTCCCCATACCGGGGTCACACGGGCGCTCTTAATCGCGAAAAATGCCTATCCGGATTAGGCTCGATCTGGATTAGGTGCTGCAACGAGGTCATTTTATCGCGATCAGGCCCGATATGGTTCTCAGATCGCGATTTCATTGAAGTCAGTGCCTACCAAATTAGATCCGAATTAGTTTAGACCGTGCAGCAGTGACCACGGTCTGGTAATCGCGATCAAGAAATTCGATCCGGATCGGCGCCGATCGCGATTGAGAGTGACACCGGGTGACACCGGTATTAGACTAACACCAGTTTCGAGATATAGTTTTTAAAACTGTAAAACCTTCTGTCAAGAAAAACGTTGGCGTTCTACCTGGTTTTATGCGAGCGACGGTGAAAGGTGGAGCGTCAAGAGGTTCGCCAGAAGTTTGAAAATGCGCTGGCTTCTTCACTGAAGAATCACTTCACTTCATCGCTTCATTGAATCGTTCAACTGAAACATTCTTGTCTTCCGACTGCAGAACAGAGGAGCTATGAATGGAATGTGAGCGCCTTCGGGCTTACAAATTCATAAAAACAGTTTTGAAATCGGAATATATAGCAGGAGTAAAGTCGCGTCTTGAAGAATGCACAATCGAGGAAGTGTCTACTCCTTTGCTGCCTATATAACACCGTTTGAAACGCAGTCCTTTAATTATCTGTATTTTATTGCTGCAAAGGTGGTCTATCTGGCGTTGAAGACGGCGTCATTTCCTCTTTCAGAATGCTGAGTCCTTATTCCCTTCAACTTTAGTTTGCACACGCAACAGTTCGGCCGTAGGCAACTGGCGCGCTACGCTAAGGTCAGTCGATGTGAAAAGATGCGACACCAGATACGAGGAAGTCGTTCGTTGCCCAACCGGAATGGGAATGCCACCGCGCAATATGCGGTGCGCGGGCCAAAGCGCGCTCGTCGCGTCAAAGGGCACCTGGCACTGAACACCGCCGACGCTTTCAAGCACGGGCTCCGGCTGTTCGACTACGTGTCAAGCTTTTTACCTGTCAGCGACATCGTCGCCGTAGTGCTCGCGCGACCGGAGGAGCTTACTTGGAAAGCGCGCGCGCACCCGCGGGGTCGAGTCACGTTTCGTGTGTACAGCCGCGCCCATTCCGCGCACGGTTCGGGGCCCCGGAGACCGCCAGATCAGACACGGTGTGCGCGCTCACGTCTTAAGTAGCCTCCGTCAAGTTCAGTCCGCTCCACTGGTGAACGTTGCCAAGCCTTGAGTGGGGCGCGCGGCTGACACGGCCCAGTATACACGCGCCAGCGAGCGAACCCTTGAGCGATAGCCTCAAAGCGTCGTGAGCGTAATAGTATTATACACTCCCCGCGAGCCTACCCGCTCGATATACCCGTACCCGTATATACACGTCAGCAACTAGCGTGAAGAGCCCTATCCCGCCGACGGCCTGACGCGGCACGTTTGGCGGTCTCGCGCGTCGCCCCTCCTGTCAGCTGATGTGCGCTCTCGCCGGCACGCCCTCGGCGCAGCATCCCGAACCAGGGCTGAGAGGGGGCGTGCTATGGGGGGAAGTTTGCTCAGTTCATCTCCCGTCGGGCATAGGCCACGTCCGCCGTGCGAGAGATCGCGACCGTTATGAAACGAGCCCATTGTCTCTATTTCCCGGAGGAATAAGAACAGTGGCTATAAAAGCGAGCGGGAGATTGCTGAGCCAGGAGCGATTCGATGCACAGAGGATGGCAATCGTCACTGATTTAATTTGTGGAGCGGAGGCTGCAATGAGTTGAAAAAAAAAATGGAATGTCAGGATTACTACGTTGTAGACCATTTCACGGAGATAGGAGTGCATCTACTACATGCGAGACATTTGTATACGTCCTAAGAAACGAAAACAGCAAGAAACAGTAGTATGAAGTAAACCAAACGAACTGCATGCATGTACAGTATTTATTTATTTATTTGTTTGTTTGTTAGAAATACTATCAACTTCTGATGGTGCTACAGAGTGGAGTGGTCATTTATTCTTAAAATTAAAACAAATAAAAAGCAAATGGTCATTTATATTTTTAAATTCATGGTCAGTGAAATGTACATAAAGCATCACGCTGTAGTGAAAGGAGAGGAAACCGTTAGTACCGTTTCTGTAGTTCAATTTCTAGAGCTACGGCAGTGTGTCATATGCGCCATGAAATGGCCGCTCAGAACACAGGCACAGTGACAATAATAAACAAATACAAACCTGAGCTAGCCAACAAATTCGTTACGTCGTAGTCACGGCGTTATTTGCCTCTTAAGATTCCTTAGTCGTTTACAGGCTATTCTGTAGCCCCACTAACTGTACAAGAAAAGGAAACAATCCAAACGTCAGCATACACTTTCTAAAAATGCAGCGCTTTGAATTGCACACCATCATCATTTCAATTTTACTCAACGCGAGTTGTCACTGATAAAACGAAACTGGGCCTCAGCAATATACGAGGCGGCAGCACATGAAATCGAGCTGGATTAGCGTCACGCTTTAATATATATCATGGAAAGCGGCAACGACTGCAAAGCGCCTTTATTTACTCGCTTGCTTGTTTGTTCAGCAGACAAGACTTTGAACATATCGCTGTGCCGCGTGACACCGGCGAACCGAGGCGGCACTTTTTACGACCCTCCACTCTTGTAACAATAAAACGCTCACGCGGCCGGAATAGTTGGCCGTATCAAGCGCTATTTCTATAAGAAAACCGATCAAGCCAGTACATATATGAGGGAGGGGAAGGTACAACAGCAAGAAGGGGAGTCCGCGGTTCAGCGGCAAGGCTGAACATCCTAAGGCACTGCAGCAGGCTTCGCGCATCTTGGGAGCTCGGCGGGAGGCAGCGGCGGAGGCAATATATATACGACTCTCGGCGCGGAACACGCTCGCTCCAGACAGCTGGGTCCCTCTGCGAGATCCGCATGATTTTGGCAGAAATGATTCTCCCTTCCAAGTTGGTTTTCTTCTTCTTTTTCTGCTTCCCTGTCGAGCGGACCGGAGAAAACAAGCCGCGGCTGCCCCGAGCTCCGGCGTCTATTTCGCGCGATGACTGTTCTCCCGACGGCTGCAGCGCCGCCGGTGTATGCGAGAAGGCTTCTGGCGATCCGGAGTCCACTGCGATGACTGCATCTATCAAGCTCAAAACGATTCTCCATGCAGTTTTTTTTTTTTTTTTTCTGCCGACGGTGTCTGACAAGCGGCGCCGCTGACCGGACCTCCCGCCATGCCCCGGCGTATGTCTGCCGTCGATGGCCGAGGGACAGCAGCGGAGCCCGATCGCCGCCGATGACACGCACCGCGGCTGACTGACACGCCCGCGTGACCCGACGCCGCGGGGGGAACGGCGCCGGCCACTTTTTCCTGGGGCTCTACAGCCACCCAGCCTTTGCCATTTTTCTTTTTTTTTTTTAACCTCTTCTCTTCCTCGGTGCTCTGGTACACACGGTATATAGAGACAACGACAGCGGGTGCGAGTGTACTACCCTGCGGTTGTGCGCGCATCCGGATTCATTTCGACGGCAGCTGAGCGCGAATAACGCTTTAACGCGGTCCTTCCACTGCGTCGGCGAGCTTAGCGCGCGCCGCCGTAAACGAGCGCCCACCCTTCAGCGGGCGCTGGTCGCCCGCGTTAGGGGAGGAAGAGGTCTGTTTCCAGCACGCACTCGTTGGCTTCCTGACACTTGCTTCCGCGCCAAACAACGAGAGAAAAACGAAGCATCGGCGCGCCCGGTGTCGCAAACCACAGGCTGCCTGTATCGGCACCTTTCGTGTGTGGGCGTGAAAAATGGACGTCCTCCTCCACCGCAAAAGGTGCGCTAGCGTCATTGAGCACCCTGCACGCGCTCGTAGCCAAGAAATGTGCGGAGCGAGCGGGCCGAGAGCGCGCAGCCTTGCGGACACGCAGCACAGGGCTGCATGCAGGGCGGTCGCTCGCCCAGAGCGCGCCCAGTGAATAATGGCCCGCGCTTACCGTTTAGCTCTTTTTGCCGGGGCGCGAGTTTGTTTACATGGTGGCGGGGCCTTTCGAATTCGATTTGCGCCCCCGAACGGTTCCCGTAAGAGGCTTTTTACATAGCGCGGCGTGGTGCAGCATTTGCCAGAGCCTAATTTAAAAAAGAAAGAGAAAGGGAGGGAGAGGGAGAGATAAGAAATTAATAGGGGAGAATCGCGTTGAAGTCATGTAAAAAAAGGTGCTCAGGGGGGAGCCAGCCGCAGCAGCTGATACAGGATAGGAACACATGTTTCTTTTTTTTTCTTTACGGGCAGCAGAGCGTGTGTGTATAGTTACAGCATGACAATGAAAAGGCAGTGAAATATGATTCAGGTGCCTTTCTCCAAGAAAACACGGCATACGTCACCTGGTGTGGCATCATACCTCTCTATATAGTTTGTCATGTTTCTGTGCTTTCTTTTGTTGCGATTTTATTTTTCCGTTACCACGCGTGCTCTCTGTTTAGTGCCGCAGTTTTCCTTTGTAGGTCGCCTCGAGAAACGTTGCGGAAACGGAGTTGGGAGACTTGCCAGCTCGTTACGTTTAGTGCTGCAGAATTTAGAATAGCGATGAAACACTCACCGAATTCGTTACCCTCTCAGGGAGTCCACGCATACCTGTCCCAAGGAAGAATAACTCATTGTTTACGCAGATGGGCAAAATAACGAAGCTGCACGTACACCAACGTACAGCGGTCTATCGAAGGGCAAAAGGACGCAGTTTCAGTATCGGCAAAGCTGCGTCATTCTCAATGATAAAGGAGTATTGAACCCGTGATGGACGATTGCAGCTTCGAAGACACAATGCGGTCGACGCAGTCACTCATGTTCCCTTAGCGAGTCTTGCGTCACTGCCTGCAGTAACAGTCGTGCAGCTTCGTACTGCACGTAGACGATAACAAATTGTTCCTGTTTCCCCCGCGGCGGCATCTTGCCACACGCGTTTTCGCGGGCGCGCGCGCGCTATGCGGTGGCAGCGTGACCGTGGCGCCCAGCAGCACGCCGCATCAGCGTCGCTCGGCGAGATTGAAGGCTTTCACTTGGCGCCCGACATCGACGAAAGCGTGCGAGGAACCGCTAAGACTCGGGCGGAGGCAGCCCACACGGGGTCCCCCGCTTTAGACACGCACTCCTTGCACCGCTTTGTGGGTCAAGGCGGCAGCAGCCGCCGACTCATCAGAGCCGCGAGCGGCCGTGCATTGGCCAACGACGCGCACGCGGTTACGGTCTCGTTGCGGGGAGCAGCGGCGCCCGGAACTTTTGCGACGGGCATCGTGCTCGTCGCGGCAATGGCCTGCCCTCGGAATCGTGCCCGCCGACCGCTGTCACAAGGCACCCCCGCGGCGTCTCGGCGTGGTGCCTTCTCCGCGATCCTCGCTCGGGATATCTCGTCGCTGTCTTCTAATTTGCTCGCGCCTGAAAAGAGAGCGGAACACTCGCTGACGCCGTTTCACCCCGGGCACACTGTTTGCGGACAGGCCCCATCATTGCTCGCGCACGAAGGCCAGCGCGGAAGGAATCGGCATCCGTCATTCGGCGAAACATGCACGCCTCGATTGAGTTCCGACTGGCGCAGATCTTTGAATACGTGAAAGCGGCGCAATGGCCTCGGTGCATGCGATCAGATTCTTTTTTTTTTTTTCCCCTTCAGTTTCTTGGTGCGGTGCATGCTGTACGTGCGCCCCGCGGCGGGGCACGCGCAGACTGCGCTGCCCTTTCGCCCCGCGGATCAGCGCCGAGGATCGCCGCGCATCCGCCTGGGATGAAATGCGCGTTTAATTGCCGTCCGAAGAGTTGTCATGGCGCGCGCTTCAAGCGGCGCGCCGCGGGAGAAGAGCCATCATCCACGGCGGCCGATCGGACCTGCGCGACCCCGTGGCGGGCACCCCGCCGGCAACTGTGCGCCGCCGAGATTTCTGGGCCTCGCTTTAAGGGGAGCCTCGCATACGTACGCGATGGCCGACAGGCACCTTCGGCGCAGTCCGACGTCTCCGGGCCGTCCACTCTTCTTGGCCACCGGAGCGGCAGCCTCCGCTTCGGAGAGACAACTCGGCGCTACGCATTGTCCGCCGACTAAGGTTACACGTGCCGACGCAGAGTATGTACTACATGGGACGCCACATCACCCAACGACGACGAATCATTACGGGAACGCTAAAAGTGGTGTAAAGCTCTGTGGAGGGGTGCAGGGTTTTCCTTGAAGCGCAAAGCATCTTACTCCCGGGAGATCACCGCTGGCACCTCATCGCCGCGAGGTCGCGCCCGTTTTCCGCAAAGGAGGAAAAAACAAGGACGCCGGGAGGCGGTCGCTTGGCAGCGGTCCTCCGCGCCATCTTGCACGTCGGGCAAAATGCAGAAAACAAGAAAACGGAAGTGTCGGCCGGGGGCTCGATGGCTTGCGCCGATGAGGCGGGCCGCGCCTTGTTGCCGGAAGAGCTCGGAGCCAGGGACGCGTGGGCGGGAGCCCGGGGCAGACAATCGCCGTGCGAGAGAGAGCCGGATGTGGCCGCTGGGAAGCGCCGCAGATACCTGCCAGCGCTCGTCTGCTCGCTGGCCTTGTCACTGGAAGAAGCGGCGCGCGAGCAAACTGGCAGGCTTCCATCGCGGCGCGCTCTGTTATTAGCAGCGCTCGGCGGTGACCTCGATTACGCCGATGGCTCGCGCGCGGTGCCGCCCAGCGCGGGGTCCGCGCGGCTCGGGCGTTCGGGCCATTAGCTCGCCGCGGGCATCCGGGCCCCACGGTCAGGGGCGCTGCCGTATGCTCCGCGGCAAGCTGGCGCGCTGCCTTGGTGGCGCCCAGTGCTCGCGCCGACAAGGTGCACGCACACACACACACACACACACACACCCCTTCGCTTCCAGAGCTCTTCTCGGGTGAACTTTGCTGCGTCGCGTACCTGGTGATTAAAGCCGCCGCGACTCCTCCCTCGCTTTGAGTATCGTACGTGTACACGTCAGCACCGCGCGACCAAGCCGGCACAAGGTCGTTATTAAAGGCTCCTCCGCCTCAACCGGAGGAAAGGAATTAAGTGGCACACATTGCGCACTGAGAAATGACGTCTCTCGGGGAGCACCTTCTCGGAGCATTCCGAACAATCTGCACTGCTACGGGGGGAGCCAGTTCTTTTTCTCGAATCGTATACGCGACTTCCGCTTCCTGGAGCAACAGGTCCGCCATCCCTGTTTCTGCCGTGTGACGCCACCAAGTGGTTAAGCAATGAGATTATACAAGATAGACTTTTTCAGCGATGTAGAAAGCGGTTAGACGGCACGAACACGTAAGCGAACTACGCACCCGTGAAAGTTGGGGTAGTTTCAGCTGATGCTGTATGCTGGCGGCATCTGGCGGCTGCAAGTGTGCGGATATCTAGTCTGATTGGTATAGCTATCAGAAATAGACCGCATCGCAGCAGCGTTTGAGGCTAATAGATGAGGTCTATGCCAGTCTCCCCCTCTTCCTACTGTTTCTACTTGGTACTCTATGCGGTAGTACACTCGGGGTAACATTAACTGGGAGATCCTTTTCAGAATCTAAGATTCTGGCCATAACAACTACGCATAGGATGTCGCTGAAGTCGCAAATAGCCCATTATTCGTTTGACTTTAACATTTTCATGCTTCCCCCAACACTCCATGGGTAGGTGGCGAAACATGCGATAAAGGAGAAATTTTGTACTGCTTGAACTCGTTGACATATGAGGGATGTATCATGTATATCAGCGTGACAGCATTATATGTTGCACTCCAATCCACCTTTTTGCCGGAATGAGACTCAGCGGATCAACGAACCAACAGACCGTAGTACTCGCGGCAGTCGCGGTATATATACTCAAATGCATGGCTGGTGCATCGGCAACGGCGTTGTTATGTGGGGTTTAACGTCCCAAAACCAGCTCTGATTATGAGAGACGCTGTAGTGGAGGGCTCCGGAAATTTCGACCACTTGGGGTTCTTTAACGTGTACTGACATCGCACAGTACACGGCCCTCAACATTTCACCTCCATCGAGATGCAGCCGCCGCGGCCGGGATTCGATCCCGCGACCCTCGGATCTGCAGCCGAGCACCATAGCCACTAGACCACCGTGGAGGGGCGGCGAACGGCGTTAACGAGGTTTATCGACCTTATTGAGAAGAGTTGTGATGGGTGGGTTTACGTCCTATCTGCAGGGATGCTACAAGAACAGCCTGAAACAAAAGCGCCGCGGATTTCTCGTGTTCCCGAAAGATGTCAAGCTCCGGCAGGAACTGCGTCGGACAGACCGGTTGGTACGACACACGGCTTGTTCAGCAGTGTTTGTGAATTTTGTGTTTTTTATGCATGACACTTTAGCAGTGCCATACAGCGTCATAATAGTTTAGGCACATCACGGACGGGCCGATCAGTGACCGCAACGATTCATAGCGTGTGCATGGTTATTTTGCCGGGCGATCATCGCCAGCGGCGTCGGAGTGGATACAGCTTGTCTTCTGGACGAAATAGTGATCGCTAGAAGATACCTAAATGGAACTCTTACGAGCGTTGGCGACTGTCAAGCGTCTGTAACGTGAACGAGAGATCTGATACAAGCCCAGCGTAACTGTAGCGCGCATACTTCACGCTGCGCACGGTGATTGCTCAGCCACGTCGGCATCGCAACTAATAGATTAGCTGATCTAGTAACGCTGATCGCAACCGTCGCGGCGCCGCCGGTGTTTCAGTTTTCAGTGTGTGATTTTATTGCGAGCACAAGTTAAAGCGTAAATATCAGTGACAAAACCTGTCATATGTGCGCGAGCAGCTTGCATTGGGTCATACGACCGACGCAGTTTTGAAGCGCCAAGGCCTACGGACGACATCGGCGCCTAGCCTTCGGGCGTGAGGACGGCGGGCAGAGCGGGCTGCCGCTTTTTTGTCGTTTTGCGTCTGTCGCCAAAGTTACTCGCCGACTCATCCGTACTTTATGCAGTAGGAACTGCTTGTCGTTCGTGATATTAGCAGCGGCCCGCAAGATTTCGCTAACGGTGGGCGGCAAGTCATCGTTCCGCTAAGGTGGACACGCCTTTAACCTCTTCACCGCGGTCGTTTTCTATCCATTCACATCTAGCACATCACTGTGATCGAAGTCTTAGTTTTGCTTTGACAAAACAAGCGCAAAATCGTTCCTTCGACTGAGTCTTCAGTTTTCACTATTCCGCGCTCTTGGCGTTCTATATACCTCCGCACGATACACGTGCTCTGACGCGTCCTTGCTTGTTTTTTTTTTTTTTGTTTGTTTGTTTGTTTTTTTTATTGCGGTTCGGTTTTATTGCAATTCGAAGCGACACGGGTGCACGAACTAACGACGAGATCATGACCAGGTCGCATGTTTACATCGTCAACTTTTTCCTTTCTTTTTTTTTTCTTTAACAGCACTACATCGCGTGGCAAATTTAAATGAAACACGGCCACAGGAGGTACGGCCATCGTTTTCCGCCGCGTTCAATCATCGTTCACGCCAAGGATTTGTGCAAAACGCCAGTAAACTTATAGCACGCAGCAGCACAGCGCTGTGCTTTGAGAACATATACAACTAAGACGGCGGCGGCGCCGCTCCCGGAAACTCGCGCATGCGCAGATCGCGTGGTGAGATCGGTTTATTTTGCCGTCAAAAATGACATCTACGAATATACGCCATTCGGCCCCGCCACGGTGGTAAAGTGGCTATGGTACTCGGCTGCTGATCCGAGGGTCGCGGGATCGAATCCCGGCCGCGGCGGCTGCATTTCAATGGAGGCGAAATGTTGAGGCCCGTGTGCTGTGCGATGTCAGTGCACGTTAAAGAACCCCAGGCGGTCGAAATTTCCGGAGCCCTCCTCTATGGCGTCTCTCATAATCAGAGCTGGTTTTGGGACGTTAAACGCCACAAAACAACAATATACGTCATTCGAGAGCAATTAAGTCAGCCATTCGAAAGCCATTCGCAATTTTCAAATTGATGGGATAATAGCGTACTCAGTACAAAGACAGATAACGGACGCTGCATAACATTCTTTTCAGGCGCAGGTGTGGGGGTGCACAGTGAAGTATGCATGGCAAAATGTTGTGTTTTGATTTCGAGTGTGTTGTTTTATTGGGTAGTTCGGCGCGCGAAGAAACTCAGAGGGACACGAGTAGACGAGGATGAGCACTCTTCCAAAGAGGTCATCCTCGCCTTTTCTGGCACGTGCAACACGCGATTGCAGTGCAATAATACGTGAAACAATTTGGTATTTATGTAAAATAAACGAGTTAGGCAACTAACTCAGTCAATGTATTTAGTGAGAAGCGCCGTTTTGTCAGAAAACCAAAATAAACGAAGCAAGACAAAAATCTGCCATGTTTACAGTAACAGTTGAAATTCCACGCCGTAACACTAAGGTAAAGAAATATTGATTTCATTTCCTTTTACTGAATGTTCCCTGGTTGCTGCATTCTATGCCGTCCTCAGGTCTCTCTGTGTTAATTTTCTGTGGCAGCGTTTTGCTTGTTGGTAATCCCTTTGATTGGTTTAGTTCATTGGGAAGCCAATTTGGTAAGGAAAAAATGCCGCCCGCATCTTCCCACGGGGGGAACTCGAGTAAATGCGTCGCAGAGTGGTGGGGGTATCGCGTCAAGCAAAGCAAAGCAAAGCAAAGCAAAGCGTCAAGTCAAGCGAAAGCCAAGACGCCCTTGACTGAATTCCGAACGCGCGCTCCGCCGCTTATACACACCGCCCGCGTTAGAGGGAGAGGAGTACGGGGGAGAGGTCCGCACCCCCACTGCGCATGCTCGGCTTGCTGAACGCCCGGTGGGCCGGCACGAGACGAGCCGAGCATGCGCAGTGGGGGTGTGGACGGCGCCGCCGCCGACGCCGAAGCGCGACATCGTGCGACTAAGAAATGCTCCGCATTTAAAAAGTATGCAGATTTTCGCTGAATAGCTTGTTTAATTACAAGTCGTCAGTGTTCATGTAGCAAGATCCTGCAGAGAAACTTCGCTTTTGAGGAAACCAATGAGACACCATAAGGAGAACATCCGTATGCATTTCGAAAATCACCAAAGGCTCTGAATGTAAGAATTCAGTATGGACACGTGAATATTTCCGCAACAAGCTTTAAGGTAACAATGGCAAAGCATGTAAGTGGTTTTTAAGAAACACGTTTTCAAAGGTTTTGACATGGTTTACGGCCCTCCAGTACCGCTTCATAACTGTGCCATCTCAGTAATACACACATACGAATGTGCACATGCAACCCCAAGTGTTTGATCACCTCGTTTGTTTCGCTACAAGACCGCACACTTTCGACATGTCAAGCATCCAAATCACAGCCCCGCCACGGTGGTCTAGTGGTTATGGCACTCGGCTGCTGATCCGAGGTTCGCGGGATCGAATCTCGGCCGCGGCGGCTGCATTTCGATGGAGGCGAAATGTTGAGGTCCGTGTGCTGTGCGATGTCAGTGCACGTTAAACCCCAGGTGGTCGAAATTTCCGGAGACCTCCACTACGGCGTCTCTCATAATCAGAACTGGTTTTGGGACGTTAAACCACACAAGTCAATCAAATCCAAAACACACACACACACACACACACACACACGGCCATCCACATGGACTCATCTTCTGCCTCGGTACCCTTCAAGAGCACCAAGACCACTTAAACACAAGCACACTAATACACTACCTACTATATAACCTTAACCTAATTCACACTGTCGTAACACAATCTTAATCACTAGCTAAACACTCCACACTAATACACAACGTTAATATTTGAGGCACGTAAAGGCCTAATTATGACCGAACTTTTAATTTATAAGTAGCTCAACTTTTCCCCTTTTCGCTCCTTTGATCACGTTCGGTTAACTAGCCCTCCTATTTTCCTTTTTTTTTTGGATGTTATCTCTAAAAGTAACCTTGGGAAACATTTCCCCTATTCATTTATTTTTAATTGGCTTAAGCCCATTGTACCTCACGGAGGTACGGGCTACCCCACGTTATTTCCCTTTTCTTTTTCTTTTTGGGAACAAACTAGCACTAGCACACACACACACACACACACACACACACACACACACACACACACACACACACACACACACACACACACACACACACACACACACACACACACACACACACACACACACACACACAACCGCAGGTTCATGTGGCACAAACATTGCAGCGGTTGTCACGCCTCGACGCCCTGAAGGTATACGTACCAGGCGTGCGCAGTCGCGCTGTCTGCGCCCTGCCTTGTCCGTATTTTAGCACCGCATGGGCGAGTGTGTTCGTGCACAGTGCAGCCACTGCCCCGCCACAGTTCGAGTGGCCTCCACATCGTTCAAGATATAGTAACGAGCCAAGAATGTCTCGGGGGAAGCACTCCCCAAGCGCACGTGAACTGCATTGCGAATTAGGCCCGCGGTTTCCGCTCTCATATATATACACGTATAGTGACAGCGCGTGCTCTCGATATCAGGAGACACTTTGTTGCACTTGTGCTGCTCCTTCCTTTTTTTTTTTCTTTTCTTGTCACCGGAAGGTGCTATTTCGTGGGAAAGCCTCTTTTTTTCTTAATTATACATGCAGAGTTGAATGCCAAGCATGAAGAGAGAATGATAATGTGCTTCACTTCGCATACGGCGACGAATACGATCATGACCTCTCTCTCTCTCTCTCTCTCTCTCTCTCTCTCTCTCTCTCTCTCTCTCTCTCTCTCTCTCTCTCTCTCTCTCTCTCTCTCTCTCTCTCTCTCTCTCTCTCTCTCTCTCTCTCTCTCTCTCTCTCTCTCTCTCTCTCTCTCTCTCTCTCTCTCTCTCTCTCTCTCTCTCTCTCTCTCTCTCTCTCTCTCTCTCTCTCTCTCTCTCTCTCTCTCTCTCTCTCTCTCTCTCTCTCTCTCTCTCTCTCTCTCTCTCTCTCTCTCTCTCTCTCTCTCTCTCTCTCTCTCTCTCTCTCTCTCTCTCTCTCTCTCTCTCTCTCTCTCTCTCTCTCTCTCTCTCTCTCTCTCTCTCTCTCTCTCTCTCTCTCTCTCTCTCTCTCTCTCTCTCTCTCTCTCTCTCTCTCTCTCTCTCTCTCTCTCTCTCTCTCTCTCTCTCTCTCTCTCTCTCTCTCTCTCTCTCTCTCTCTCTCTCTCTCTCTCTCTCTCTCTCTCTCTCTCTCTCTCTCTCTCTCTCTCTCTCTCTCTCTCTCTCTCTCTCTCTCTCTCTCTCTCTCTCTCTCTCTCTCTCTCTCTCTCTCTCTCTCTCTCTCTCTCTCTCTCTCTCTCTCTCTCTCTCTCTCTCTCTCTCTCTCTCTCTCTCTCTCTCTCTCTCTCTCTCTCTCTCTCTCTCTCTCTCTCTCTCTCTCTCTCTCTCTCTCTCTCTCTCTCTCTCTCTCTCTCTCTCTCTCTCTCTCTCTCTCTCTCTCTCTCTCTCTCTCTCTCTCTCTCTCTCTCTCTCTCTCTCTCTCTCTCTCTCTCTCTCTCTCTCTCTCTCTCTCTCTCTCTCTCTCTCTCTCTCTCTCTCTCTCTCTCTCTCTCTCTCTCTCTCTCTCTCTCTCTCTCTCTCTCTCTCTCTCTCTCTCTCTCTCTCTCTCTCTCTGCTCCGCTATGCGAACTTGGCGCAAGTTTTCACGACGTGCGCTACCGTTACTCTTTCTTTCATTCTATTTCAATGCTAAATTTTGGCAGTCCCACTGGAAGCCGAGTTGGCGCTTGTTCGGTGGGTGGTGCTCCTTACTCAGCGACATTCACACCACTAACATCGAGGCTGCCAACTTCGTCAAGAATGTGCCGCTCCTTCGGGAAGCTACAGCTCTGGGTGACTTGAGCAAGTAAATATCCCGCGCCGATCGACTATGGGGTGTATCTGATTTTTTTTCATACTATAAGTAATTCCTGAAGTGGCTTCATAAAGGGCCGGGAATGGCAGGTCGATATGTATTGTAGTAAATTATGCTTACGCTTCCCCAGTGCAGGGTAGCAAACTGGATATTTTTTTTTCCGGTTAACCTCCCTGCCTTCCGCCCATCATCTCTCTCTCTCTCTCTCTATGCTTACGCAAAAGCAAAACCGCTACATGACAGTATAGCTTTGGCAAGCCAGGTAGTACGTGAAAACGACGGGACACAAATAACGACGCCGCTATGAGGTTACCGCATCAGCTTGCCATTACGTAATGGATTGTAACACGTGGTTTCGACTTGGTAAGGACAATGTTTACGATGGTAGGCATCGAACATTTAAAGCTCGGAGGAAATAATGAACGCTCAAATGTTTCGAAGATCAGCATTTCCAGAAGGGGCCTATTTCCGCCATTTCTGCAGGTGTGCGAGTCGTCACCGGAGTTACCTGAAGCAGGTCATTATACCTGCGCGTATAATGACTTTCACAATTATTTTCTCCGGTGTGATTTTGTGCCGAACCAGCCAGCTTGGGCCTCAAATAGCGAGGCTCCTTGTCTTATTCTAAAAATATTTCTCACTCATTTAGCCAAAGATATTGAAATGTCCTGCGAGTTTGGGGGACGGGCAAATGGTTCCGCCTGTGAGGGCCAGGAATACTCGAGTTCTTGGCAGCTTCCTCGGCCCGCTGGACAGCCGTAGTTTGATCCTCGAGGTTGAAGACATGCGTTGCGGCTGGCAAGGTGCAAAAAAAAAAAAAAAAAAAAATCCTTTCGATTTTTTTTTTAAACTGTATTCGTCAGTCCCTCTCTGCTATATCTGGCATAATTTGTTACCTAAACGTGCATAATAAATATCCCTCTTTTAGACGACCCCGGGTTATTCAATTGTATACGTTCAGCTACCTTCCATTTAAGCGCAAGCTTTCTTAATTGACCGTTTCCTTCTGTCCGCGCCCATGCTTTTGATATATATATATATATATCTATATATATATATATACGTGTGTGTGCGTGTGTGTGTGTGTGTGCTTTAGCCTCTCATTTTTGTTTATTCTCGTTGCTGTGTCTTTCTTCAAAACTAATTTTTCCTGCTGTTCTTTAAGAGGGGCCAACCGGTGTCACTATCTGCACAAGCCCATTTGGGGCCTTATTCTTTCAATGTTAGCCTGCCAGGCGGCCCTCGGTGAACTCCTGATCTCGACGAGATCTCCAATTTCAAGCTTCTAGAATTGCATTTCGCTCTACAAAAATATCAAGGATTCAAGGATGGAACGAAAACGTTTTAGAACGGGGAAGCGTGTAAAAATGGTCATGCGTGCAAGAAAGCTAACCATGCGTACAACCAGTCATGCGTGCAAGACAAACTGAGCTGAGTCGCCATCACGGCCCTGAGAGAAGGGCTCCTTCTTCATAGCCATGCTTCGATCCTTCCATAGACTGAAATGCACGACCTCTGACTTCTCTGCCAATTAATTCGCCACCAAATAATAGCCGTTCGCATCTTAACATGAACTCGGTCCAGAATGCTGCCATCAATACTTATACATACTTCTGAAGCATCACGCCCACTGCTTAATGCAGAGCTAAATTAATAAGCATCAAAACCGCCGCCTTCCTAATTTTATTGATACAAGAAACTTCGTTGCGAAAAAAAAAAAAAAGGAAGACAGCCAACATGCGTTATTCGAGGCGAAAATTGCGAAGGTTTCAGACGTAACATCGCAAGGTGACGATGGAAAGTTGGGCACTATCTTCGCGTTGACCCGAAGATAATGGTATCTTTACCGAACCTCTAACGCTGGCTGTAAAAAAACCTGAACGATCACAAGAAATAATATAATAATAATAATAATAATAATAATAATAATAATAATAATATAATAATAATAATAATAATAATAATAATAATAATAATAATTGTCAGCTTGGAGGGAAATACAACAGGACAACAGGCCTGTCAAGGCCATCATGAGGCTTGGAGGGCTAGGCCAACGCCAACTAGACTGCATTGGCTAGGCCCGGTACATCAGCAGACGATCGATGACAACACAGATCGAAAAAGTTTGTATGCCATCTTACACGAAAAAAAAAAGATAATGCAGATAAATAGCCTATTTACACAGTATTTAAACACGCAAAGAGCAAAAGCATTACGTACAATTAGTAATGTAACAACCATTATGTATCGGAAATGAATTCGCAATGGGCAGTAAAACAAGGAGCGTTTCGTCATTTTTAATGCGACGCTGATGCTGCTGCCGCTAGCTGTCGCTACAGAGGGCTCCCCCCCTAGAGAGGAGGAAAGTCCGACGAACGATCGGATGGTGAGGCCAATGGCAAGGTTGCTTCGAAGTAGGCAGGCTTGAGACGTTCCAGAGCGATTGTGTCGGGCCGTCCGTTGACGTTGACAACGAATGTCGACGCACGATGCTCCAGAACTCGATACGGCCCGGAGTAGTGCGGCTGCAAAGGCTTCCGCACAGCACAGTTTCGCACGAAAACATGTGTAGCAGAGGTGAGCTGCGGAGGACACGTAAGGAGACCTCGGTTCGTGCGGTCGTGTAGGCACGGGACGTATTTGCTGGAAGATGTTTTGTAGTTCGGAGACGTAGTCTCCGGCTGGTGGCACAGGTGTTTTGGCTGGGGATCGAAGAAGTCGCATGGCAGGCGTAGCGAAGTGCCGTAGACCAACTCGGCGCATGAGCAGCCCAGGTCGGTTTTGATGGCAGCTCTGATGCCAAGCAAGACGAGTGGTAGTTGGACGACCCACTTCTCCGGTGATCCATGTGCCATGAGGGAGGACTTGAGATGCCTGTGGAAACGCTCGACCAATCCATTTGTTTGCGGGTGGTATGAGGTCGTGCGGAGGCGCGTCGTTCCGAGAAGCTTGAGGAGTTCGTTGAAGAGCGCCGAATCAAACTGCCGACCGCGATCAGTGACTACAGTAGATGGGCAGCCAAACCTTGCAATCCAAGTAGATACGAAGGCTGCTGCAACTGTGGGCGCTGATATGTCGGCGATGGGTGTAGCTTCTGGCCACCGTGTATAGCGGTCGATGCATGTCAATACGTAGCTGTAGCCCTTGGAAGGTGGGAGAGGGCCGACGAGGTCCAAGTGCACGGTGTCAAAACGCGCGTCCGGTGGAAGGAAAGACTTCGTAGGGGGGACGGGATGGCGATGGATCTTGGAGCGTTGACACGGCAAACAGCAGCGCACCCAGTCGCGAACTTGTGCGTTTAGCTGAGGCCAAACGTAGCGACTGGAAATGAGCTTCTGTGTCGCGCGAATCCCGGGATGCGAAAGACTGTTGTACCGCATCGAACAGGCGTCTGCGAGGCGGTGCCGGAATGAAAGGTCGGGGTGTGCCAGTAGAAGTATTACAGACTACCGAAGTACCATCGGAACTCAAAACGACGTCCTCCAGTTGCAGAGACGTTGACGAATTTCGGAGGGTACAGTAGCTCGGTGTCGTCACGCTGGTGAGTGGCGAGTAGGCCGACGTCGATGATGGAAGGCTCTCGGTTGGTGTGGAGACTGCATCGACGCGGCTCAGAACATCGGCAGGAATGTTGTCGTGCCTTTTTACATGACGGACGTTGTTGTGAACTCCGAGATGTAAGAGAGATGTCGACTCTCGCGAGGCGAGTAGCAAGACGCGATCGGTTCATCGCGTGCAAAGGGGCTTATGGTCGGTCAAGACAGTAAACTGACGACCTTCTAGGAAGTGCCGAAAGTGACGGACAGCCAAGTACACGGCGAGTAGCTCGCGGCCGAAACGCTGTAACGGGTCTGTGCAGGCTTCAATTTCTTGGAGAAGAAAGCGAGTGGATGCCATGTACCGTTGATCAATTGCTGCAAAACGGCGCCAACAGCGTTGTTCGAAGCGTCTGTCATGACAGCAGTCGGTGCGTCTGGTTTCGGATGTCTCAGCAGCGTTGCAGTGGCGAGGGCAGACTTGGCTCTTGTGAATGCGTTGGCGGCTTCTTCAGTCCACTGAAGCTCTTGCTTCCGTTTCGAGCTTAGCAGATCGTCTAGAGGGGCCACAAGTCGTGCACAATCGGGTATAAACCGTTGATAGAAATTGACGAACCCGAGAAATTGGCGAAGCTTGGTCATTGTAGTCGGCCGTGGAAAATCTTCGACTACGCGAATCTTGGACGGGAGTGGCCGAAATGCCGTTCGCGTCGACTACGTGTCCAAGGAACTCGAGTTCCTGTCGACCAAATTCACTTTTGGCGGCGTTGATGACGATTCCTCGGCTGGCAAGGCGGGAGAACAACAACCGCAGGTGTTGAACATGTTCTTCAACGGAAGGGCTTGCGACAAGGAGGTCGTCGATGTAGGCAAAGACGAATGGCAAGCCTCGTGTGACGGAGTCGATGAAACGCTGGAACGATTGGCCAGCGTTTCGTAGGCCGAAGGGCATGCGGAGGAATTCAAAAAGACCGAAAGGTGTGGTGATAGCGGTCTTCGGAATGTCTTCCTCGGCGACTGGTAGCTGATGATAGGCGCGAACAAGATCAATCTTGGAAAGATCGTCGCGCCGTGCAGCGCTACCGTGAAGTCTTGGATGTTCGGAAGCGGGTAGCGATCAGGAACTGTGATGTTGTTGAGCGCGCGGTAATCGCCACATGGACGCCAATCTCCAGTCTTCTTAGGTACCATGTGAAGCGGAGACACCCAGTTGCTAGAAGAAGGTCGGATGATACCGAGTGCGAGCATGTGCTCGAACTCCGCGCGAGCAACCTTGAGTTTCTCAGGGGACAAACGCCGAGGTCGAAAATAGACCGGAGGGCCGGAGGTGACGATGTGGTGACAAACGTCGTGTTGGACGGTTGCGTCCAGTCCGGCTGGCGTGTCAGAGTGGAAAACTCACGGAGGAGCTCGGCGAATGGTTGTTCCAGCATAGAAGATATGGGCGCAATCGGCGATGTGGTTGTTGCAGGGGCGCCGGTAACGGTCAGGTGAGTGACAGTGTCGATAAGACGACGCTGTTTCACGTCGACAAGGAGTCCATAGTGGTGCAGGAAATCAGCTCCGATGAGGGCGCGTCGGACGTCTGCAACCAGGAAAATCCAGCGAAACGCTCGTCGGAGGCCAAGATTGAGCATGACGGAGCGTGATGCGAAAACGGGAATCTTGGTACCGTTGACGGCTTGCAAAAACGACACAGGTGTCGCTTTTCGGTCGGAGCGTTGAGCAGGAAGGATGCTTACGTCTGCTCCTGTGTCGACTAGGAAACGTTGTCCAGTGGCTCTGTCTGTGAGGTAGAAGAGGCGACTTGTGTGCTGGGCCGGACCACTTGTCGCCGTCAGAGGTCGGCCGGCCTGTTTCCCTGCCACGCGCACGGGCGCCGGCAGTGACGAGCGTCGTTTCCAAAACGGCGATGGTAGTAGCAGACGCCAGGCTTTGGCGACGCGTGACGGCTGGTGGGCGTGCGTCTCGACTTGCTGGAACTTCGGTGGCGTGAAGAACGAGGTGACGTGCGGCGATGTTCAGCTGCAGAGACGACGCGTTCGAGACGCTCACACAGGGCGTCGAGCGGCGAATGTGGTGTCGAAGACGACGACAGCGTTCGCAGCGTGGTTACGCCCTCAGCAGTAGACGCTGTCGTGGCTGCGATGCTTGGGGCGGCTACTTCCATCACCTTGTCGGCCAACGCGGCAAGTCCGGTGAGGTCCATGGTAGAAGCTGTCGCCAAAACCATCTGCACGTTAGCCGGTAGTCGTTGTAAAAACAACTCGCGTAACAGCGCGTCGTCGATGGATCTCGCGTTGTCTCCGAGCAGCTGCTTCATTCGGCGAAGAAGTTGACTGGGGCGTCTGTCGCCGAGTTCTTCAGCGGACAGGAGCTGCTGGATAGGAGAACGCTGTGAAACTGCCGTGCGCTGTAGCAGGGTCGCCTTGAGATCGTCATAGGCGTTCGCAGACAGCGAGGTGCTCAACAGATCCGCTACTTCGTCGATGGCGGTGGGCGAGAGTGCCGCAACAGCGTAGTGGAACTTCGTAGCTTGAGAGCGGATACCAGCAACTTGAAATTGTGATTCCGCCTGAAGAAACCACGCCGACGGGTGCTGGTCCCAGTACTGAGGAAGGCGGACAGCTATGGTTGAGCAGGAGGGCTCACCGCGTTGCTCGGGGAGGTGCTGGTCTCGAGAACTCGTACTGTCGGTCCGTTCCATGGTCGTTTCTGCCACGGAAACGTATGGCCACTATCACGTCCGGGTCACCAAACTGTGGCGATGTGCGACCTCGCAGACCGACGAAGTCTCGAACTTATCATAAAGAATGCAAGCCCGACGCGTCCGCTGTGATTCAGAGTACTTTACTGACTGAAATGGAACGCTAGCGCGCGCAGGCCCGTGGCAGCGGCACCTGCCTCGTGCAAGAGCGAGCGTTTCGTCATTTTTAATGCGACGCTGATGCTGCTGCCGCTAGCTGTCGCTACACATGCATATTCTGAAATGCGTGCGTGAAATGCCCTTACAGCGTGTTAACTGCATGGCTAGCACAGTAATCCGGGACAACCTTGTTACATCGCCTGCTCGACGCCACCAATATGGGAGCGCTGTAAGTTCTGCATAAGGAAATAGCGCCTTTCAGTTGTCTGCTCTATAGCATCCAGGCTTCCTTTAGTTTTCTTTTTAATATTTTGCAGTGTTCTTCTTTCAGCTACTAGCTATATTTGGCGGGATCTCGTGACATCGGTCTTGGTGCGCTTGTTTTTCAATATAATTAAAGCTAACTGACGTGCGCGTTTACGATGATAATGACGTGATGAGTCTTCTGGCACGGATTCAGTTATCTTTGACCCACGATGCTACGCACTCCTGATGCCACGGTGATAGCAAAAAGTAACAGTTCAATTAGACTTGATTAGTGTAGCAATTTGGGGGAGTTGGTAAGGGTTCATCAAACAGCTCGTACTGTTTGTGTGTGCGCTGTTTGATGATGAATCTAATTAGCCCTCATGGCGTTATTTTAATAATAATTTCTGGGATTTTGCGTCCCAAAACCACGGTATAATAATGAGAGACGTCGGAGTGAAGGGCTCCGGAAATTTCAAGAACCCTTTGTTCTTTAACGTGCATTGGTATCGCAGAGTACACGCGTCTCTATAGCATTTCGCCTCCATCGAAATGCTGCCGCCTCGGCCGGGATTCGATCCCGCAACCTTCGGCTCAGCAGCCGAGTGCCATAGCCAGTAGGTCACCGTGGCGGAGCATAGCTTAACTTTAGGAAGGCTGGACTTCTAGGAAAAGCTTTGGGTGTCACCGATAGGTGCGTACACACATTTGCAGCGATCTCAACAGTTTATAAGTGAGTTTGCATGGTGTCATGGACATGTATGAGTTCCAAAATTACTTCCCGGACTCAGCCGACAGTTCGCTGGGGAATTGATTGTTTTATGCTGTAGGGCAGTGCTAGATTAAGGTGTGGGCCAAGGGGGCTGCAGCCCCGGGCCCCCAACTTTCACGGGCCGTGCTCGACCATTCAAAAGACGTGCACATCTGGTAGTAGTAGTAGTACTAGTAGTAGTAGTAGTAGTAGTAGTAGTAGTAGTAGTGGTGGCGGTAGCGTTGTTGTTGTTGTTGTTGTTGTTGTTGTTGTTGTTGTTGTTGTTGTTGTTGTTGTTGTTGTTGTTGTTGTTGTTGTTGTTGTTGTTGGAGCGCGCTTGGTGCCCACGTTGTCATCGAAAGCCGACCGCCGGGGTAACTTCATGACAGCCGTCGCATCGATTTCGGCAAAAGCCCTGAGCCCGACTCCAGTGTTTGGGTACAAGCCACGGGCTCGGGTATCTGCGTACGCCAGCCTCTCCCAAAAGTCCATTACAATGACAACTGGGTCACTCAAGCTGGTTGATTAGTGGATTGACTGGGCTTTTTGCGCTGTACTGTAGTCCGGTCCTTTCACTACCTGGAGAGTTTTAGTTGCCAAGACAGGAGCGCGAGCCGTATGCTCACTATGTTGTAACGAAAAAGAAAAAAAAAAGTATTGTATGCGTTTTTCCAAATGCGGTCTCGTTCGCGATAGCGCTGGCTCGCCAGACTTTCGGAGCAGTCGATTCTGGAACGCCAGCCTCGCACCACAAGTCGGTCAAGGCAATGCTGTATTTTTTACGTGGGTAGCGGTGTATTAGACAAACTAATAACCCTCCCGTCGCTCACTTCCTCCACTGTTTTTTTTTTTTCGCACGCACGCTTTATTTCAGCCTCAATCTTCCCCATTTCACTTCTACCTACTATAATGTAAGGGGAACCAAGGCAGAAGAAACCACAAACTTCGTTCCCAAACCCTGTGTGTGTGTGTGTGTGTGTGTGTGTGTGTGTGTGTGTGTGTGTGTGTGTGTGTGTGTGTGTGTGTGTGGTGTGTGTGTGTGTGGTGTGTGTGTGTGTGTGTGTGTGTGTGTGTCACTATCATAAATAAGGGGTGATCAAACCACGGAGGAAACGGCTCGTATAACCTATAACACTGCCGCAAACCTTCAAACTGGAAGGATGTGGAAGAGTGTGCAGGCATAGTGACATCGCGCATGCTGACTTGTATTGAAATCGACGGACATCATTTACTGACACCTCACTGACGGCACCGCGTGTTCAAGGCGGTGGCACGCGTAAAAGTGTATAGCCGCCGGACAGGGCAATATGCCAGTCGCACTTGGCGCATCCAGCGGTGCCTTCCGGCGCCCGCGCAGCGGTGACGCAATTTCGCGGGGTGCCTTCAATGTTGCTAGTGAAAGCGGCGACCGACATGGCAAGTGTGCCGTCCAGCCACATTGTTTGTCTTCGCGCGCTGGCACTGGCGCCCGTTGACCCAGAGCGGCGTTTTTTTCTTCCCCCCCCCCCCCCCCCTGGCTTCCGGGCAGCGGGGCAAGGCCTCGCGGGGCGGCCTGCTGGACGCCTGCCCGGCAGGAGGCCGTTGGACGCGCGCCACCCGAGCGTCCTTATCGGCGAGCGTGACATCACCGGCCGCCATGGTCGGCCCCAGGATGTGTGCCCGCAACCTTGGGCGCGCCGGCCTCTTCAATGAAGGGTGGAACAAGGCGCGCGAGCCTTTCCCTTTCGGTCGCTCGTTTGCCGATCGTTTGGGGTTAAGGCGCCTGCCACGCAGGGCGGCCGCCAGTGCTGGCACGGGAGGACGAAGCTTCGGCTTGATCATCGCACGAGCGGCAATTAGACGGGAGGAAGTGCTGCCTCCGAGCACTTATGCTTGGCGGATCCTGCCGCGGGCCGAGCGAGCATCGCGTGCTCGAGGATCGCCGTGGCGAAGACGTGCGCGCCCTTGGACGGCACGGTGCGGCACTTGGGCGCGACCCTCTTTCTGGATGGTGCCCCCCTTTTTTTCTTTTGCTTGGCGACATCGCGCTTATGACGAGACGCCAGAGGACTCTCCTGCACCTGTAATCAAAAGTGGCCGTGAAACGAAAACAGGTTTGCCATCGCCTGTTGCTGGAGCCGTTAGAACGGGCTGATGGTTCGCTCGCGCCTCCTCCGAGGCTGCAAATGTTTACACAGACTCGCTACATGCCAAAGGGGAAAAACAAGGAAGCCACAATTGTCGTGTCTATTTATATCAATTCGACCAATACTGGCAAAAGTGAACGCTGAGTAGTATTGCGCACAAAGAAATGCGCGCCCGAAGAGAAACGAGTCGAGTGCTGTGAACCAATGCCTCGACATCTCGCATCCACCGGTGGCAAAAATAAACTCTTATGGCGCGCGAAAGAGAGAAAAAGAAAGAACATGGAAGAAAAAGCGACTTTCAAGGGTAGCATAATCTAGAAAGACGCCTGTTAAACGTCTCCGTAGGAGACGCACGCCTTTTAGTCAATATGTCCTCGTACATGAGTGCTCCTTTTGTTTACTTCCTGCTAGCATCTCGAGAGAACTCATCTTTCTCGAACCAGACACGAGCGTATACCTTGAACAAAAACCAAATCGCGCGCCGTAGAAGCAAAACAAGAGAGAGAAAAAAAGAAATGACGAGGAAAAAGAGCAGCAAGAAAGAAAGAAAACTTCAAGGAACTCCTTCGCGTTGGCAACACCGCGCGCGGTTCGAAATTGGCTTCCTGCCTGGCACATATATTCCCGCTCCTCAAAAAGCTGGGCTCGGCGTCCTCATTTTAATATTCGCTCGAAGTTTCGCCGAGGAATACGGAAGAGGCGAAAAACATGAGCAGCAAAAAAAAGGAGAGTCGCTGGAGCGAGCAGCCTTCGCTGGAGAAAGGGGATGGTGCTTCCAGCGAGGAGAGCGCGTGGAGGCACGCAAAAAGCGGAGCCCTCGAATCCGGGGCAGGAAGAGGCAGCACGCGCGTTCCGACCACAATCACGGTTTCACCTTGGCCCTAATTTCACTGTCCGCTCTCTCTCGCCGCGCACCGCTCCTCCGCGGAGGGAGCCCTTTTGTCTTCTCCCCTTCACATACCCGGGCGAGTGCGGCGGTGCATCTGCGGCGCGGATGCATGGAAGAGCTCGTCGGAATAGAAGCGGAAAATACTTTGTTTTGCGACACGTGCTCAGGCAGCATGAAAGTTTGCGCCCCGCAGACAGCGCGCGGAACGACCGTGACGCGCACGACGACGGGGGAAAGGGCCGCGAGGCAGGCATGGGCGATCCGCCGCCGGAAACCAATATTATGTGCGCGTGGACCTCCCCTCGCGCCGCTAGCCTCATTGGCTTTCTCCTCAGATGCGTGCCGGCCGTTACATCATTAAGGCGCGCACGCGGACCGCTCCTCTATATGCAGGACATGACGAATGCACGGGGCTCCGGGATGCAGGGAAAGGGCGAAAGGACACGACTCATTCATCCCCGCGCCAGTCGCGCAAACAAGAGGAGAACACCGCCGGCAAGGAAACAAAGCTCTTCGAGATGACCGAGCCGGGAGAGGGTCGCACCCGACCCGGCAAAGCGAACGAGGTGATCGATGGCCGTTTACGGTGCAGCGACAAGAACTCGATGGTGCCCTGTGTATTGGGAATTAAACCTTGTATAGTTCGCGACAGGCACCAAACTCACATTTGTGCGGGCGACTTGCGCCCGAGTGAACATTCAAGTTATAAAGCAATGTCGGCCGGTGTAATGCAAGGGTTCCTTTCGTTTGATTCTATAATTCTATCCGCGGCATACCATCGCCCGATGCTGGTGATAACGAAGACTGAGTGCCACACTATAATCACGCATCTATGTTTTACCCTCGTGTTCCCCGTCTATCAAGCCTACGAGGAAAATAGGCCTACTATCGTATAGTGGAACCTCTCATCAATCGTTTAACCCCAGAGGACGCGGCTGAGCTGGTCCCGAAGTGTGCTCTGTAGTATAGACACCAGTTTTTGGTTGGGAACGTTGTACCGTTTGCAAGGGAAGCGGATGGATTAGAATGAGACCTTTACGTCGTCGTGCACTTCGATTCGTACTCAAGATGCCCTGTATACCCTGAAGTCTTACTTCGCTTTCATAAGGGGCATATGAAGTGGAGTCACAAGTGGGTGAATGTATAAACCCAGGTAAATCTTCACAATGGGTTCATATTTTGTCTTGGTTCCTTCCCTTCGATTCTGATCATATGAAGCTATCGAGGATATCACCAACGAAAATGCATGCAAAGAGTTAAAAGGTAAGCAATCGTTTAAAAATCTGGTCCCATGGCTGTTTCTTGCTGCGAGCACGGAGTCACAAGTCCAGCGCTTTCAGTTGGCTACTGCATAAAGTTGCAAGGTGTATTAAATACTTTTCTGTTCCTTTTCATTATCTTTTTTTTTTCTAAGGCGGCGGGGGGGGGGGCGATAACGAGGTCATGAAAGGGGCCACGCCGTTCACAACAAGCACACGGATGATATTAGAGCAAGACGCTAAGCCTAAGGAGAACAACGCCACTATAGTATCTTCGCTTCAGCAGCGTTCCTCGCGTGGTGCCGACAGCCCCGTGTAAGCACACATGCACCACGCGGGCGATAAATGCTAACGACAGCGACACCTATATATCGACGCCTGTGTATAGTGTGGGCTTCGGCTACATGTGACAGTGTGGCGCTAATGATACGGCGCTGTAGCACCGACGGGCGTCATTATTCCGTCAGGCCCCGGCGCACATTGCCGCGGAAGATTTATGGCACGCTCAATTACGCATCGTAATTTCGGCTTACGTCGCTCGGCATATTAACCCCGCCAACACGACCACGATTCCGAGCCGATAAGCGGCCGCTCTCGCGCTGCTGTTAACAAGAATTATAGCGCTGCCATCGACGCTGATCGCACGCGGCGTGGCCGATCCACCATATGAGAAACGATGCATTGGCGCATTATGGTGGCACTCAGCGTCCGGTGTACACCACAGGGAAAAAACAAAGCTTGCCGATTGGCGCTGCAGGAAGACCGTTTGACTATATGAGCTTTCTTTTTCTTATTTTTTTTTCTTTTCTTTCTTTTTCTGAAGTAAGTTAAATTCACATTAAAAGGAAGTGACTGACATTGCGAGACATGGTCGAGCCTGCGCCAACAATCATTTGTCCTCAGTTAGGGGATGTCATACAACGATCTAAAGATGCATATTCTAAACGTGAGCAACTTTACTATATATATATATATATATATATATATATATATATATATATATATATATATATATATATATATATATATATATATATATATAATATATATATATATATGAGAACCTGTGCTCAATGGGCCAAACGTATTTGGAGTGAAATAGCAGACACCACTTCGCAGTTATCGTTTATTGCCAACAGTTTCGACCGCGGGTCCGGTCTTTTTCAAGGCATAGAGAGAAGTGAAGTGATATCGCTGTCAAACTGGTCAGAAGAAGAGGGAGAGAGTGGTACTAGAGGTACACAATTCATTCTGTATATATATATATATATATATATATATATATATATATATATATATATATATATATATATATATATATATATATATATATAGTGTATGTTCAGGAGTAAATGTTGGATATGATTCGGCCCTGCAAGAACTCCAAACGACAGTGCATCGGCAACTTCCCAACGCTTTGCGACAAAGTGAACACTATTAATGCAATTCCCTCTGTAACAAAGACCTTGTTTCTCCAATAACAAGTCAATGTCCGGAGGCTGCATTTCGGTGGAGGCGAAATGTTGAGGCGCATGTGCTGTGCGATGTCAGTGCACGTTAAAGAACCCCATCGAACGAAACCTGTAGTTCTATTATCAAAGAAGGTTGCCATCATACGGATTTGACGAGGATGTGAAGGGTGTTGTCGCTCATCAGTTTTGTTTTTCCGAAATATACACAGCTTTGTCTGCGGTCTCACATCCTTTTCTTCAGCACGTAATTACGTTTTTCTAGTTTAGTAACAATTAAGTGTTTAAAGCGACATACACTTATACATAGTGTTCTTCACAATGTACACTGTGTATAAGTGTATGACGATTTAAACACTTGATTTTTACTAAACTAGAAAAACATAATTGCGTGATGCTGTTTTTGTATTTTTCGTTTTTTAGGCAACTTATAAGAGCGCTCATAGTTCGATCCCGCTACACAGCAAAAAGCATAAAACAGCGGCAACTACTTAGTGCAGGAGTAAATATTTTTGTGAGTTCTCGTGTTCCCCAACAGAGTAATTTTTGTCGTTCTACATAAGGAAGCCATGAAACAGAACACGCATGCTACGCCCTCATCAAGGAGATGTCATCACTTTCCCTATATTTCTACACGGACACGATGTCACAGTGTACGGTGCACATATTCTGAGATTACAAGTAACCAATGCCCGCACATTGACACTTGGAAGGAAAAGCACAGATAGGTGATACATTTTTTCTTTAAATTTTATCGACGTATCCATACCACCTTTCCTTCGAAGGCTTCTGTTCTTATCGGCCGGATAGTCGATAGCCGTGCTGTTGGTCAGAACCTTCGATGAATTATAGAGAAATGCGTAACAGCGCAAATGAAGACATTCACGTGCGCACGAAACATGCTTACCATTGCTCTGTTTGCTTCAATGTGAATGTCCTTGTATTATTAAATGCGAGGCATTTCCTGGCAGACTTGAGCAACTTTGGATCTATCTATCTATCTATCTATCTATCTATCTATCTATCTATCTGCGCTCTCCTGGTCGTCTCGTTCATTTGGTACCTACCAAAATTGGGATAGTAGGGTATCAAAGTATTTAGAACATGAATGATTGATCTAGACCTCGCTAAAATGGCAAACTCGTCCTGCACTTCACGATTTATGATTATACGACCACGTGTGACTCCTACGTTCGGTCTCAGTGCTCGGCCCGGGTTATGCGTGTATGCTCCCGGGTTATGCGTGACTGAACGTTAACTTTGCAGCTTGTGTTAATCAAACGACCGACCAAGACAGACTTAAGAAATTTAATGAGAAGGCACTTAGCGTGGGTTAAACAAGAGAAAGACACGCCGTTTCTTGTAGCTCGCTATTTAAATGTAGAGATAACAAGCGGAAAGACACAGACAAGCGTCAACCTATACCATGTGTTAGGGGGGTACACTCTTAGCACGGTAACCTTTGATGATTTGATTGATTTGTGGGGTTTAACGTCCCAAAACCAGTTCTGATTATGAGAGACGCCGTAGTGGAGGGCTCCGGAAATTTCGACCACCTGGGGTTCTTTAACGTGCACTGACATCGCACAGCACACAGGCCTCAACATTTCGCCTCCATCGAAATGCAGCCGCCGCGGCCGGGATTCGATCCCGCGACCTTCGGATCTGCAGCCGAGTGCCATAACCACTAGACCACCGTGGCGGGGCACGGTAACCTTTAGTTTATTTTATAGGTACACAAAAATGTGAAAATATGCTCCTTTACTAAAGGTTAAAGCGCTTTAACTTTTAATAAAGGAGCATCTTTTCACATTTTTAAAATAAACTAAATGTTACCGTTCTAAAAGTGTAGGAACCGAACGCGGGGCACCAAGGCGCCAAGCAAGCACGCTGCTATACTTCCCCGCGCCTCTTTCCACGCGGTATTATAAATAAACCTATCGCATCAGCAGTTGTGGTGATGGTATACTTGGGGTCAGTTTGCACAGCGGCGTTAATCGTGCTCGTAACACTTGGCTGAGTGCCAAACAGTTCGGCATATATAGACAACTTCCTTGCCTATTGCCGTATGACATCGATACCCATATGCGTGGGACCCGCCGGACTTTTTTCTTGTTCTTTTTTTTTTCCTGCATGCGACCCAGCTATAGCCTATGATGAGAAAGTTGTCTGAACAATGTTTTTCTGTACAGTGGGCTCTGTTTAGTTATTCTCTGGTCGACCTTCTTGTCTTTCCTTCACATCTCTCTCCCTGGCTGCCCAATAACTTCGGAAGTTCGGATCAGCCGATTAGAAAAAGGCAACACTGCCAGCCGAGTGGAATTTCTGTGGACGAAACAGTCACGCCAGCGTCAATGACGCGGAAACCTGCAGGGCTGATACGGGGTCCTTAATACGGTAGCAAGGCTAAGTGCTCAGCACCTCTTAAGCAGGCCGGCAATTTCAGGCAAACATACCCAGTTCCCAGAAGGCCGCCCCGCCACAGTGCTTGGCTGCTGACCCGAACGACGCGTGTTCGGCCGCTGCGGTCACATTTTGACGGAGGCGAAGTGCTAGAGGGCCGTGTACTGTGCGATGTCGGTGCACGTCAAAGAGCCCCAGGTGGTTGAAATATCCGGAGCCCGCCATTGTGACATACTTCATAACTATATCGTGGTTTTCGCACATATCCCAATAGTCATCATTATTATTGTAGGAGCCACAAGATCGAACCTGATTCCAACAGTGCAACTAATAATGTCCTGTCAACATTAATGTATTTTTTTCTTCACTGAAGCGAGGCCGTTGAAGAATGTGAGCAAGCTATGTGAAATATATTTTGTGAGCGAGCACATGTTTTTATAGCGCCGGCAAGCAACAATTACTGAATGGCTTGTCTAAGAGTACTCATGGAAAACATTTAATGAAGGAATTATCTGATAATTTTGTCTTTTTACGTCCCGACTTTTGTTTTAGCGTGGTTTCATTTTGATATTTCATCTCGTGGTTACACGGCACCTTGATCCCCGTGGTTCACTTCTAGTTCCTATTGATAAAATACTTGAGTCTTGAGGTTCGTTCTTATCTGCAATGAATCGCCTACTCGTATTAAAGAGGAGCCACTGTGTGGCTCATGCGTCGAATAATACGGCGTCCCGCGTAGTCCGGCGAGAGCACCAATGCTATCAAAAGTCATGTGGCCGAGCTATGACCCATGATGAGGTTATGACCAAGTTATGACGTCATTCGCTCACGACAGGAGTGCTCAGATTGACGTCTATTTTCCGGTTTGGATATAGATTGAACCCGTGCGCCTGGGACAACAAACGAGCACGTTTACCCGGCAGAATAGCCCACTCGTAATCAGACAATCTGGCCCTTTCATTCAATGTTATCACTGATTACTACAAGGAGGAGCACCGGCACTATACCCCGTCCTGTGTAAGAGACTGGATCGCGCTGACGAGTGCCTCTTCTTTAAAATTGTCGCCAACAGTATACTGTGCCCACCCATCCTTTGGCGGCGCGTTCCAATTCTGTGGGGAGGTGGCTGACACCTAGCTTCCACATTGCCTGGGTATGCCACTCAAGCTCATCTATTCCCCCTGACCCCAACCTCCATAGAGAGAACTGGGAGGCGGCCCTGCTCGGCTGTCAAGAACTCGAGGACCAAAAGGCCCTGGTTCAACGGACGGGGGCGGCGTTGCTTGCCAGTGGGGTCCCGTAATAGGGGCTCCACCTAGTACTGTGAAGGGAGAGGCCAAAAGGGCCTCAACCCAATCACTTCTTTGTAACCATTTCATGGTTAATAAATATTTTCACCACCACCATTGCTGTCCTTTGGCTCTAGTTGGCCAAATGCGTGTCTAGTGCGTATGCGAGATTGCGCACGCAACGTCGCAGCGATCTGGCTGACCAACAGGCTGACTGAAGGTACAAGCAGTCGTAGGCTCATCCCCTCTCTGTTTCTATAGATTAGATCATTGAACAACGCCTCAGTTGACGGGCCAGGACCAGTACCGCATCCATGTTGAATATGCCTCGCATACAGAAACGAAATCTTTGGCGACTTTTGGGTGCTTGCAAGCTGGCCGATCGAGAGAGCCGCCGAGGGCTTCGGAAGGGCCAGCAGGCGCCGACATGCAGGACGGGGACTTGTGGACCCCCGCGAGACGTGCACTGCAGGCCTTGATTTGGCCATTGCGTGCCTGAAAAGCGCGAGCGTGGCCAAGCTCGCGTGGCAAACGAGGAGATCGAGGAAGGCCGGCGCCGCCGCTCAAGGCTGGCACGCCGCGCTGCACGCCCACGCTCGTGCTTTTTTGCCCGCGGACCCACCCAGGCATGGGCGCGCGCTCCAGCATGGCTCCAGCCTTGGGCCCTCGCCCCTCGACGGGCGGGCGTGATGCGCCTGCAAGATTCGACGCAGGAAGCCAGCGCTTTCACGGTGGCCGCCCGCCGTTCGCTGCTGTATACCGTGCATGCATACCGCGAAGGCTCGACCGCGGAGCGGGTTTCCGACGTGACTTTGGGTGATGAACATAGTTTGCCACGTTTTGCGAGAGAATAACTGCGCACTAATGTCGTGGAAAGCTTCAATCGAAGGATGAACGACCTGGTGAGGCAGCGTTACTATAAGCGATGCTTCGACGCCCCACACCTCGCACAGCGGACGTATCTGAATTTGCGTGTTCGAAAGTTGATGCTATCTGAACGCCTGTGTTGCTTCCGACTCCCTCACAAAACGCAGAACTAATTTCAGTTGTTCGCCTTCTCCGTACTTATGCTATCTAACCGTCTTAATCAAATATTGTATCTCTGCCCCCCTCTCTTCTAGCACTACCGATATATTCAGTTATGGGCTCGTATACAGCTCTCTGCGTTTGGACGTTACTCTCATCAGTTTGAAGTATCATCGGTTAACAAAGCGGGGGACTTGTACAGAGGCTGCGGTCAAGGTGGACATTTGCTATATATGAATCATGTTATATGTAAGATAGCATGATTCTACAAATAAACACTTCAGAATCTGCAAAGTTGACTTTGCAGCGCTTGATCGAGCTGTTCAGCGGTGTATGCGCCCATAGAAAGAACTGTATAAGCTGGTATATACAGGGTGTCCCACTTAACTTGAGCCAAGAATTTGAAAATGAAAGGCACTTCAGAGGAGAACTGAACCAAACGTATACTATTCGTACTGGTCTATAGATACTCAGGTTATTTTTTATTTCCCCCTAAAGTAATTAGTTAATTATTTTTAATTAGCTAACTCCTTAATTATGGGCTGAAAACCCAAAATATGAACACTGAGCTGTAGAGCACCTTCATAAACCACCGACTGAATTGTTTCCTGTACGATATGTCTTACGGTGTTAATTTTTCCGCATTCTAAAGAGAGCCCGCGAAATTTGAAAATGAGCCACGTGACGGACCGCGAGCGCACTGCTATTGGCCGCGAGGCCCACCACTGCAGTGGTCGGCGCTGCGATCGCTTTGACGTCATAGGTAGGATGCCCCTTCCTATCTACTTGCTCGTTGCGCTGCGCAGCTCGCTTGTACAACGCGACGTGCGGGTCATATAGCACATTCTAAATGCTTTGTAGTCTCAATGCTCAGCATGGAACGTTCGCTTCTAGGAATGTCAAGTTCATTATCGGTATGCAGAGCAGTATTCGACCACCGTTCGCCATGTGTTAGCATAAAAAATATGGTGTAAAGCCTAAAATTTTATGACGTACCTGTTTTCATTCGTGATTTTCTTATCCGTGCGTCTGAAAAGATATGTGGTTATATGAACAATGTAATCTTTTCATATACATTTGCTTTCCAACAAATTAACACACGCGTTCTCATTAATTCTGGTTCCGCCATTTTTTCCATCATGCTAAGTCATATTTCTGCGTCTGCGATTGTTTTACCCTAATTGGCATGTACAGAACGAGCTCGCGCAACTCCTTGCTGGTGATAGCTGAAGATTTTAGAAGTGCTGCCAAATTAGCCTCCTCGTGTTAATTGTAGCTTTTTTACAACCAAACTAATTGACGTGTTTGGGCACGTAAACAAATCTTCTTTGGGAAAGCAGCCACGAACTCTCGGACTGTTTGTCAATAAAGTTCTTGATGCTGGAGAATGGCAAGCTAACTGTAAACGAACAAATCAAGAAAATAATAGGCTAAGTTTGCGCTCATTCGCGCATGGTTTAATACACCGCAGCTGGTCGATTTTAAAGTTGTACATGTTTTTTATATGGCCTTGCTAGGTCTCACTTCGCAACCAATGTAGCCGTGGCGCAGTCGGGCTTGCCTCAATCAGTCTTAACTTACTTAAGCGTGCATTAATTATTATTGATTTAATTAGGCTTGTCCATTTGATAATACATAGCCTCATTCTTCGCCTAATTAGGCGTGACTCAATCAGTCAGCCTAAGTTCAGCTTAGTTTTCTTTGAAATAGGCTGGGATAATTAGTAGAAAATTAGGCTTTGTTTAATTAGTCGGACTTCGTCGGACTTGGTTTCATTGGCCTTGAGATTATCAGGCTAGAGTTAATTATAATACCCTAATTAGATATTGCTTAATTAGTATTAGGCTAATCAGACTTTGGTTTAGCTTAATTAAATCAGTATAATTAGTTTTACCTTAAATGTGCTAATCTGAGTAGTATTAGCTTTATTAGGCTTGGCTTCATTAGTATTACTTTAATGGGTCTAGCACTAATTAGTCGTAGCTTAATTAGCCAGGAATATTTGGCTATATATATGACCAGCTCATGCATAAAGTAAACCTATCTACCGTAATGAAAACGGCGGTGATTGCTGAGCCAGCATTCCTAAGCATGCTTGATAACGCGCCAGTCCGCCGATCATCCCCATGTGCTGTCGACAGTGCGCGCGGGCCGCTCGCACAGACGGTGGTATTCTGCCATACCCTGATTCGGTGGCACTTTTTTTTTTTCGCTGTTTCGCGATAACTGCATTCGTTCAACACAGGATATGCGAAATGTGACGTCAGAAGTATTCCATAATGAATCATCAGCCTGTGTAGCAGTTGCATAGCCTCATACGGCGTTGGCTATGGCTCAGATAGCAACTACTTGTACACGGTGGTGTCACCGGGGGCACGTAATCGTCGGTTCACTAAAATGCATTTTTGGGAGATGGTCACGAGAGCACGGGGAAGCGCTCGCGGTGCACAGAAAAAAAAGAACCGCGGTGGCATAAACGCAGGAAATGTGAAGTTGCAGCAGACGACAAAACCCGGCATCCTATGAGTGACGTCAGAGCGTAGGTGGCGCGACAGTATGTCCTCGAGGCCAATAGTGCTGGTCTCAAGCGTGCAACCGGTGAACAAGGTCGCCTGCGGCTGCCACGGGGAAGCGACATGATGCTTTGAAGGTGGTCGATGTTTGGGCGTCCGTCTTTGGTTCAATGACGGTGCAAATTCACACTGCTGGCCGAGCGCTGCCGCGGTGGTAAAGCGCTCAATACTGCGAGGAAAAAAAACAAACAGCAGTTTGATTCTGATTCACGAAGATCAAGAAAACAGAAGATCAAGAAGATCAAGAAAACAAGAAAATAAAGCTATTTTCTTGTTTTATTTATCCGTCTTGGACGCTTATCTCGGCAGCGCTCGGCCAGCAGCGTGAATGTGCACCGTCATTGAACCAAAGACGGACGCCCAAACATCGACCACCTTCAAAGCATCATGTCGCTTCCCCGTGGCAGCCGCAGGCGACCTTGTTCACCGGTTGCACGCTTGAGACCAGCACTATAGCAGTGCGCTCGCGGTCCGTCACGTGGCTCATTTTCAAATTTCGCGGGCTCTCTTTAGAATGCGGAAAAATTAACACCGTAAGACATATCGTACAGGAAACAATTCAGTCGGTGGTTTATGAAGGTGCTCTACAGCTCAGTGTTCATATTTTGGGTTTTCAGCCCATAATTAAGGAGTTAGCTAATTAAAAATAATTAACTAATTACTTTAGGGGGAAATAAAAAATAACCTGAGTATCTATAGACCAGTACGAATAGTATACGTTTGGTTCAGTTCTCCTCTGAAGTGCCTTTCATTTTCAAATTCTTGGCTCAAGTTACGTGGGACACCCTGTATAGTACATATTGCAAGCTTTCTTATTTTTTACTAGATTACTAGATCAGTATACTATATTTCGGATATTTCAAACATATAGTAAAGGTTCTAATTCCTTAACAGCAGGGTTATCCTCGGGTTTCTTCTTTATTCGGTGAATGCTGCTAGCTCATCTATGTTGCCATATGCACGTCAGAGAAGTCTGATAGTCACCTAACATACACAGGGCCATAGAGTTGAAAATACTGTGTTTGGAACTTATTATTCGTAACAGTTTACGGGATATGTTGTATGATTCTTAAGCGAGTCGGTCATTAATTACAGGGATCTAATAAATATTTACTAATATTGTGGGCAGCAACATAGCGTCATCTCAGCCAACGGTGAGGGCACCAACGAACAGGTATCATCTAAAAGCCTGCGCGCGTATACGAAAACAACAAATCACAACAACAACGACAATGTTGGTGATGGCAACGGCGACGACATTACAACCTGCGGTGCCAACTACGCAGTCTAGGAGGTGAACTTGGCAATCTGTGATTATGATAAGGGAGAGAAGGCGAGTACAATGTCGATATCGTTCCGAAAGAATTCACAGGTAAACAGAGGCGAAGATATTCAAGCAACCCCTTGTACGAAAATTGTTAAAAGTTCGTATGAAGATCCACTAAAATGGCGTTGAACACTTCGTAATGTCATTCCCGTACCATAAGTAAGGCAGAAATATCTATTTTAACGGATGGACGGACGCTATAGAGCACTGCACGGGCCCGGGCCGGCCCGAAATCCCGAGCTCGGCCCGGCCCGCGGGCCGGGCCGCCCGAAAAGCTTTTCGGTGTGCCCGGGCAGGGCTCAGGCCTGAAGTTGCGGGCCGGGTTAGAGGTCGAGCCTTATTCCACGGCCCAGATCGAGCTCGGGCTTGGTCCCTTACAATGAAAGGCCTAAGGCCTTCAAGCACATGCGCATGTCATACACGACGCGGTGTTATAGCACTCTGTGCCAAGACAAAATGACAGAATGCTGATAACATCCTCCCCAACTATCTAGCCTTCGCTCCCATGAATCACGGAGCTTCAAATAAAACTTTCGTAGGGAACATTATGCCCTGAAATATGAGGGTGGCCCGCGGAAGTTCTCCTGAGGCTAACTATAAACGTGGCCACCCTGGCGCAAGGGACTGTCTACTGCTCGGATTTCTTTTTTTTTTTTTTTTCGGTTGAGGCCACAATGACTAAATTCCTTACATTGATGGAAAAAACATGCTTTTACCGCATAAAGAAGGAATAATATTTTTAAGTTGGTTCAGAAAGTCGTCAAAAAATAAGCGGTGGCGCCAGCCTCTATGATGAGTAGTGTCAGTTTCCAAGTGTAACGAAAAACCAAGAAATACGTACGCCGGTTCAATTATACTGCATAAAGCAAATGTTTGTTACTTACAATTGTATTTGACACACATCTGGTAATGATATTTCATGATTTAGAGTAACTTTATACTCCTAAAAAAATGTTGCAAAAGCCCATTGCCGCCCCTACAAATACAGGAGTGGTCAAGAACGAAAAATTCCGTTTTAAGAACACAACTGCTGATTTCTCAGCGAAACCACTGCAAGCTTAACGCTTTGAATGGTGCGCTTTCTACTGCGATAAAAAACAGGAACTCGGGGAAAGACGGCAGACGGTCCCTTTAGGTATTGTGAAAGCACCAAGGTATCTTCTTCACAAAAATTATTGCTATGTTACAATATCAATCAATACACCTTTATTAAAAAGGTTCTTCACGTACCGCATGAGGTACATTTCATTTGCATCCTCGTGCATCAAGCTCCAAATCCACGGTGTGATTACGTGGTATACACCGCATCAGGGACCAGATAAATTTCTACCACCTGGTGTTCTTTAATATGCATCGAAAGCTAAGCGCATTGGGTTTCTTTTCTTGATTAATCCCCGTCCAAATGTGGCTATCATTGCAGGGAATCGAACGCGCGTCCTAAATTATTAGCGCAACAGCTTGACCCCTAAGTTATATCACCGCGGTCAGGCAAAGGAACATTTAATGCATGTAAACACCAAATTTACTGGGATCGCCTGTCACAAAGGGCGATTGAGGCAAGAATGGCAAGAATCATAGGTATCGCCAGCAACAAATTGTGTCCAGCAAAACCCAGCCGGGCCTACATACGCCTGCTGGCTCTAGGCAAAGTTAACATTGAACAAGTGGGCCCGGGCCGGGCTCGGGCTTGAAACCATGGGCCCGGGCTTCTTATCATTAGCCCGGGCTGGGCTTTGGCCCCAAAAACAGGCCCGTGCAGTGCTCTAGCTTTCGCCGAACTGCAGTGAAGGCCATTTTTTGCAAGAATACAGGTTCAGGGACGCACATATCTCATGTAATGACATTCATATATATATATATATATATATATATATATATATATATATATATATATATATATATATATATATATATATATATATATATATATATATATATATAATGAAAGGGAAGGGGGTGAAGCCCTTGACCCCCTTCCCCTTCGTTATTTCATAGCCTGGGCTTCGTTGTGGCAGACTTGGTGCCTTAGGTAGCATATGAGGGTTTATTGGGCAGCAGCCACCTCGACATAAGATCACGTTCTACGTGACGCCTCCTGGCAGTAAGAGTGTGCTAAACTCGCCGCCATGGCTACGAGTGGCACTGCCTAACACTCCCAGGATTCCATATACATAAATACCCAATAAAGTGGACGGGGCGACGACCGCCTTCGTAGCTCAGTGGGTAGAGCATCGGACGCGATATCCGAAGGTCGTGGGTTCGGTTCCCACCGAAGGAAGGTATGTCTTTTCGTCCACTTTAATTCCTTTCTACTTACCCCGAAATTACAATATCATAATTACGAAATGGAATAATTTCCCCTACGCTTTCCTAGGCTTCAGTGCTTGCTGTTTCATTAACTTGTTTCGATAATATATATATATATATATATATATATATATATATATATATATATATATATATATATATATATTAGCGAAAACTAACGAACCCTATAGTGGGGCAGGCTCTCCAGTGTGATCTGGTGGGTCTGGACCTAACGCGCACTGCTCGTGCTCGCCGCTCGCTCTCGGGGCTCGTGCTTCCAGCCGTTGAACAAGCTACCGGTCGGGCCTGACGCCAGCCTTCAATGAACGCCCTTTACAATATATATATATATATATATATATATATATATATATATATATATATATATATATATATATATATATAGCAACCGTGCAAGCACATTATACATACGGGCCGGAGCGATCGCAGAACCTTATATAGCCACTGAATTGCGACACACCGTGTTCCAATGGGCTTTTGATTTCTCTTCAAATCTGTACATTTATTCATTACACTGAATATGTATACATTCATTAATTTTGTATTTATTGCTAGGACACCTGTACAGATCTGTCAATCTACAGGCACATAATAATGTGCGGTGTAATTACATAACTACTTCATTATTGTTCGCGTGACTGCAATGTGGCCGCAATAAAATATGTACAAACTACACAACATCGTTACAAACCCTATAACATTATAGATCAATCGAGAGATAATTATATGAGGAACATACATAGCACTGCATTATCATGATATATCATTAAATTAATAGTAGTAATGAGCATGACAAAGTGATAAATGCCCCGCCACGGTGGCCTAGTGGTTATGGCACTCGGCTGCAGATCCGAAGGTCGCGGGATCGAATCCCGGCCGCGGCGGCTGCATTTCGATGGAGGCGAAATGTTGAGGCCCGTGTGCTGTGCGTTGTCAGTGCACGTTAAAGAACCCCAGGTGGTCGAAATTTCCGGAGACCTCCACTACGGCGTCTCTCATAATCAGAGCTGGTTTTGGGACGTTAAACCCCACAAACCAACCAAAGTGGATAAATGGGTAATTAAAAACCCCGAAAATGCCAAAGAATGGGAATCAGTGATCGTGATTGGCAGAAATGAGGTAATGATGGCAACGCCAATGATAGTAAGATATAGTAATGAATCAATAACGACAATTAGTCGTAAAAACTACAATGACTCAGCGAAAAAATACTGACACTCAAAAATTGGTGGAAAGGGTTCGGACATGAGTACCAAGTGAAGGAATCAAAGGAAGGCGGTAAAAGTCGTAGTCCTGAGCCTCACTGAAAAAATTGACTGGCCCCGCCACAGTGGTCTAGTGGCTATGGCACTCGGCTGCTGATCCGAAGGTCGCGGGATTCGAATTCCAGGAAGCCCTCTGATTCGGCGTTCGAATCCCGATTTAGTAGGGTTTTGCTCGTCAAGACCACGATATGATTGTGAGGAACGCCGTATAGTGGAGGGCGCTGGAAATTTATACCATCTGAGGTTCCTTTATCAACGCGCATTGACACTGCCCAGTACACGGGCTTCTATAATTTCGTCTCCATCGACCGCCGCCGCCGCCGCCGGGATCCAGACCGCGTCTTTCGGGTCAGCAGACAAGTGCTTTAATCACCGTGTTACCGCGGCACAGCATAAAAAGCATGCCGTACTGGGGTAATTGGATGAGGGCTGGAAGAAACATGCATTCTGTGAATGAATATGATGATGGTTACTGACATACTCGCTGTCATTGTGATGGGACCGCCAGCTGCTCTGAGTTGGTACCTATAACTACCTCTGAGAGATTTTGACCTACTGTTACTGACGGCCAGCCTATGGAAAGGAAAATTAGCATCCACCCGTTTTGTAGCACAAGGCTACAAGGCCAGCCTACTGCGCGCGCATCCCTTCCACCTTATCCTCTGCAAATATAACGCCCCTGTTGTCGAATTGTTTCGGACATCTTATCTAGGCGCCACTACTTGTCTGAAGGGGGGGGGGGGGGGGTAGTAGGTCCAAGTGTCACCGAGCTGACTACCATATCTGTGGATAACATGGTTCGCACCGTAAATTCCACTCGGGCTTTATCGAACACAAGTTGAAGGCAAGCATAAAACATGTGCGAGTATGTTTCACGCGCTTTATGCCACGGGATAAGCTTTAATATAAACAGGAAAAAAAAAACGAACATTGCCTATGCCAGAACAGAGAAATGAAGTTGATAGAACTGCAAATCATGCATTGTCGCAGGTCTCTTTATTTATTTAAATATCTGGCTCTGAACGACCACGCGGAGGCTACAAGATGACCCATTTGTGTAACAAAGTGCCAGCATGTATACACGCAAAATTGCAGTGTTGTTACAAGTGGCAAAGAATCGTTTAAAATAAGACTTCCATTGAGCCATTGGCGCAGCCACCGATGGCCAAGCGGGCCGTTTAAGCACTAGCAGCGCCGTAATTGAATCGGCGCGCTATTGTTCCGCTAGTGCGGCACAAAGCGGCGCGACCCCGATGGGCGGCGGCGGCAGCGATGAAGTGCTCGAGAGTGCGTGCCTTGGCGAGCAAGAAAACCAGCAGCGCGCACTCCCCGCCGGCCGCGTGATTGACGGGAGGCGTGCACCACTGCTCCCGGTACCCTCTCGCCCCCTCACCCGGCCTGTCAGATTTCTCGGCGGCCCTTAACAATGTACTCACTTCTCAAAGAGAACAGAAACAGACTGCCTCCTCCCCAGCGTGACTGTCGGGAGAGGCTTTGTTGCCTATCGGCGGACATCGCTGCACGCACACGTGGGCGCGCTTTGCCAGCAGTGATGGTCAGCGCATTCGGGTCGGTTGCAGTCGTCCGCAGCCGCCGTTGGAGTAGCTGTTGCATTTGTATGGGACGCGCTTATCTGCCGCCAAGACGCGTGTCTCGGCCGAGCGGTGACTGAATCGAGTGCAAGGACGGCCCCCCGCTCGGCCGTGTCTCGTTTGCGAAATGCACTGAAATGTCCGCGCGCAACGAGAGAGGCCGAGGCTGACCGTTACAAGCGGCGACTGATTTGCAAACCGCGTAACAATGATGGATGCCGTATGCACGAGCACGGTGATTTTCGTGCGCTCAGGGGTGGCCCATCCTTTTGACGATGCTCGCCCGCGGGAGGATGGATCGGCGGGGAAAATTAAAGTAGCACATCATCGCCGCAAATTGAGGAGGCCGGAGATTAATCATCGAACTCTCGAGCAGGCTTCCAGGTTTGATGGTGGACACTCCGTTAGACCGTGCCGTTATGGTGCCGTTCCATGATGGACGGTCGGAGGGAGCAGCGAGAGAAGCTCGGTGGGATGGATGGGCAATTCTTTAGCGGCCGCGTTTCTCGCTCAGCTCACAGATGGCGCTGCGCTCCCGCGTTTCGCGCCGCGATTGTGTGAACTGTGGCCGAATCCGGCGACAAGAAACCGGTTGACGCTGGGTGGCTCCAACCGCGTGGGGGGGAGGCGATTTCGCTTTTCAGCGTCAGGGAAAAGCAGTAGTCAAAACAAGCGCATGGCGCAATCTGGCGTGTCTTACAAAATCGTGAGAGCGAACGCTGCCCTCTTCGTCGTGTCGCGAGGACAAATCGATACCGGCGTCACGAGCGGGAAAGTGACGGTCAAATAAAAAAGAAGAGAAAAAGTGTTGCTGGTCAGCCAGGCAAGCGATTCAGGGGGCATACGCCAGGAATGACATCGGACGGTACAAGGAAAAAGTCAACGTCGCTTCACGCCGCCCCTCCGAGTACAAGTGTCAGCGCGAGTGGCGAGCGGAGATATGTCCGGTTTCTCAAGACGAGGCGGTGTTGCGAGAAATCTGTGTTCGGTCGTTCTTCTTATACGATCTTCTGGACGCAAATTTCTCGATTCGAAGACAACATTTTGTCGAAAATTTGAGCCTGAAACATACTCCCGGCACGGTGCGTTTATGGAAGGAGCCTATATAGGGCACCCGCATTTCTACTTGAACTAAAAACCTTATTTTTCCCGGCACATTTAATGCAATGTTTACTCCTTTCCCGAGAACCGACATCGTACATGGATATTTTTTCTGTTCTTTTCGTGTTGTGTAAATATTTAATACCCTTGGCCAGCTCTGATTATGAGAGACGCTATAGTGGAGGTCTCCGGAAATTTCCACCACCTGGGGTTCTTTAACGTGCACTAATATCGCACAGCGCACGGGCCTCAACATTTCACCTCCATCGAAATGCAGCCGCCGCGGCCGGGATTCGATCCCGCGACCTTCGGATCAGCAGCCGGGTACCATAGCCGGGACCACCGCGGCGGGCTCTCTCTCTCTCTCTCTCTCTCTCTCTAATCTCTATATATATATATATATATATATATATATATATATATATATATATATATAGAGAGAGAGAGAGAGAGAGAGAGAGAGAGAGAGAGGAGAGAGAGCTAAAGCTGCATAAAACGTGCCTGTTAATATTAATAACATGATGGTTTACTGGTACTGTTTGAAAATAATGAGCTGCGAGTTATACATGGACTCTGTGATTGCACACGAAAATATCACACCATTAGCAATCACAAAACAAAATATTTCACTGTACAAGCCAACGTTGCGGCCGGTGAACCGGCCTTCATCAGAGTGAATGTGCAACAAATGACACCATCCTTTTAAAGGCGCAGGATGGGAAAAGGTCACCGGTTGGGATGGGTCACTAACAACGCAACATTTTAGTCCGTTCACTGCGTCACAAAGGCAGCGCCTTCAGCACCCTTGAGGGATTTTCATAAGTGTTTACAACTTGATATCCACTCTACATGCCTGTTGCAAGTGTTGCAAGCAGGTTAAAGCAGAAGGAACAAATCTTGTGCCATGGCCGTACATTATAAATGAAGCGAGTAAGCTGAAAAAAAAAATGTGGAAAAATAAAAGGAACGGGGAAAGAAGGCCGAAAATAATTTTTTAAGGATATAAAAGCGCCATAAAGATTAATTCAGTAAATGAAATATGAGAAACAAACAAACAAGCAGGCCAACAAATGAAAGGCTAGAAGGAACAAAGTGTTATGGTGTTTAGTTAAAATGTCTTCCTTATAACGACGTTATTCTAATCAGCGGCGAAGCACGAGAGCTCTCCGATGCTTTCATTGACACCATGACATGATGGTGTTAAACTTATAGATGAAATAGCACTCACGGGGGGAACTTCGCGGTCGTGGTGTGTTTGGAAACCTGGTTCTAATATAATCGCTTTTAAGTCTTTGAAGGCTTAGGCCGCGAACCGACCTACTTGACCGCGCCAAAATACTTTAAAGAATTCAAGCGCCTGTAAGAGAACATCATACCAATTTAATTCTGAACCGCTCTGTGTTGGGGCCGGAACTCTCAGCCAGCCTGAGAAAGCTCCACAATATTGCTAACTCAAAACGATCGTCTAAAGCGCATACTCGTCGAACCACCTCGGGTCATGTTAGAAGGAGCTGGAATTTGCGGACATCCAAAGAAAATCTACTTTAAACCCGAAACATTGGGCAGGCTGCGGGCTCTGTGATAAACCACGTTGTCAGATCTGCCCTTGCAGGAGGCGATCAGTACCCCCTCGAGCTTTTCCGCTCAAATTAAAGGAAACGTCACCTGTGACACCGCCAGTGGGGTTTACCCGCCCGAGTGTACCAAATATAACCAACCGCACATCGGTCAGACAGAGACACCTTCCCGGATTCGATTGAACAGCCACAAATCACACGCAAAAAAAAAAAAAAAATTGACGCATGTTTACCTGTCAGGGAATTCGCACTCTGGTTTCAAATACGGCTAAAAACCGCCAGCTCTTTTTCCAATATATATGGCGTCACAAGAAACATTATCTCCGTCGCTTCAAGTAAAATAGCACTATAGTGATTCCATAATTGCAGAAATGTCCACGGTAATGCTTTATTTGTTCGCTTTCAGTTGAACATACAAAGAAAACGCATCTACCTTTCCTTCAGAACAGCAAAAGAAGTTAAGCGACGTAGTCGGTGCTATTGGGACGTCATATTGTTGAAAGGAGAACAGGCGATTTCCAGCTATGATTTGAAACCAAATTGCCAATTCCTTGGTGCATGCAGCGCGCCAATATTTCGCTCACGTGTTCATAGCAGTCTCCACGATTGAGTGGCATAGTTTTCAGACTATAGGCTCGAAAAGTGCTGCAGAGCCCCTTTCAGCGAAACCCGGAGTACTCTCTCGCGTTCTCTCTTTGTACAGCTCTGTTCGTGAAAAAAGGAAAGCGTGGCAAAAAGCTTAAATACGAAACGCAATCTCTTCCTCAAGATCAATTCAGTCCTTTCTTCTTCTTTTTTTTTTTTCAGTCGCAAAGCCTGAATACCTGCGCACTCTATCGCCACCACCACCACTACCGCCGCCGCCGCCGCCACCAGCACCACCACCACTATCATCATCATCATCAAGTGTTTATATTTATTCCAGGACAGCTATAGGCCTTCCTTTTCCCAGCGATCTCCAATTTCCCCGCGGAAAATTTTCGCGATGATATTGCTACACTGGAATCGCTGTTTTATTTCAATATGCCCTTTAAATGTGTAAGATTACTGACCGGGAAACCTGACTTCTTTGAGTCATGTACCGAAAGCTCACGACTGCCTCGAGACTAGTATAACATTTCCTGCACGAGCTGCAGTTCACTGTTACTTTTACTTTCATTTTGCCTAACATTGATTTTTCTGGTATTCAATCACATCGGCGCGTCATCGACGCCGGTGGCAACGACAATAACTGATCGTGGCGGCGCACGGATTCGAGCACGGTAAGGGGAAGATCAACTTGTCCGCCCGGAGGGGAATGTTCGTCACTCTCACACGCGCGTTTACGGTACAGTCCCGTGGGGCAATCGAGAGCATTCGATCGAGCAGCCGGTGCAAGGGGAGTACCATTCTGGTCTTTCAGCGGAGGAGTCGATAAGAGCCGGGTTGCTTCAGTTGCGCGCATCCTGCAAGTAAGCGCGCCGTTGTGGAAGGAAGGCTCGGCCCTCTCCTGGGAGGACTGTAATGACAGACCCGTGTCCCCGTGGCCGCCATCCGACAATCCGCAGAGGAGCCCTTAATGGTTTTCAAGAGCGCACGGAGACCCATCAGGCCGGCGGAATGTCGCACCCACGTGGAAGGGCATATCCGCACCACGCGCGAGGCCCTTTCGCCACCTCTTTTGTCCCGGAAGGCGGCGACAGCGACGCCGGCTGCGCAACGCCGCCCAGCGGGGACGACGCGCCGGAAAACACACACCTCGGTCCAGATTTTGGCGCCATTGTGGAAGCGCGGACCTTCGCTATTCAGGGCTGGCGGCGGAGCGTGAGTGAATGGACGACGCGCCTTCCGTCGCGGAAAAGTGACACGCGTATACGCCAACGGCGAGAGGTGGAAGGCGAAGATGAAAAGAGGTATTGCGCGAGAGGATTCTTCAGCTTCTTTTATGCCACTTCGTCGTCGGGGCTGGGAGTCGCGAGCGACCGCTTGAAGTGTACAAGGCGCGCGGCGACGGCACGAGACGCATGTCGCTCCCCCCCACCTCCCACCCTCCATCCTACTCCGGGGGGTTGATGGGGACACACGCTTTTGTTCGCGCTCGCGGTCGGCTGCGCTTTCACTTTCATATGCTGATGCCGCGAACGGCGGAGAAAGTACAGGGCGAAGACGCTGCGCTAATAGTTTGTCTCTTTTTAACGTGGAATTGAGAAAGTTTTTGTTATAGCAAATAAAGACTTATTTCCCTGAGGTTCTTGTGCACGTGGGAGACTTCGTGCGCACTCGACGATAGTCTGTGTCACAAGCTACGTTCAGCACTGTGGGCGCTGCAGGACTTTTCATTCGTAAATTTAAATAATTCAATTTAATCCAAGCCTGAATTTAGGTATGGTTGCACAAAACCGATTTATCCCCAATTATCATCTTCAAATGTATCACCCAGTTTTTACCTCCAAAAAGAATATTTACGGAACCCGTAAACGAACAACGCTACCTACTTAGCCTGTTAATCTGTGTGCCCTTTTGAGCTTTGTATCTAATTTGTTGGGCTGTTCTAAATGTCTTGTGTTTAAGCTACTCGGCAAAACGCCAGCGTGATACCTCGTTCGCGTGTTTTATTTACCCTTCTTGCTTTTTTTTTTTAAATCGTTTAAACGGTGAGTTGCGACTTTCCAGATATACAGAGAAAATAAGCACAAGAATATTTCCGTCATGAACTGTCAGAAATTACAGGTTTACAGCGTGTGCGCTTATTCAACGACCTTCCAATAGTATACATGCAACCTTTCGTATTTCGCCTCAAAAGCCGGATTAAATCCTTCGTGGTTATTTTCCTGTACATGTTGCATGCAACCCACTCAGGCTCTTGCAGGTCGGGGTACATGTAACCTGCCAAGCACTCTTACACAGGATCTATCCCGAAACTTCAAACACTTGCGCGCTTTGCTCACACTTTGCCAACTTAGAAAACATGGCGGTGCCCAGCCTTACTGCACAACGAACACGGTATATATACGTCGTCCATGTGGCAGGCTGCCCTATGCAGCCCCGATTCTGAAGCACTATACGGTCCAACGGGCCCTGTCCCGACGTTAGAGCGGCCCTCTACGTGCTGTAGTGCACGTTGCGAAAGACCATAGTTCTTTTTTTTATAATTCCATTCTACAGGCGCTCACGAAGTGCTTAGATCGCGTCTTTAAAGGAAACCATTTATCGCACTCGACCTGTGAAATATCGTGGTGCAAATGAGCTGGTCACATCATCATCATCATCATCTCTTATGGCCACTGCAGGACGAAGGCCTCTCCCAATCCTCGCCATCATTGTCTGTGCTGCGCGAGCTGATTTCATTTGATGCCTGCGAATTTTTTTTTTAATTTCGTCCCCCCATCTTACTCTCTGCCGCCCACGCCTGCGCTTACACTCTCTTGGTGTCCATTCCGTCGTTCTAGCTGTCCATCGGTTATCTAGACTTCTCACCACGTGGCCTGCCCATGTCCATTTTTTCTTCTTAATATCGTTCATTATGTCAGCGACCCCCGTCTTTTCTCTGACCCACTCAGCTGTCTTCCTATCTCTTAACGTAACGCCTGTCATTTTTTCGTTCCATCGCCGGCTGCGCAGTTCTTAACTTCCTCTCGAGCTTCTTCGTAATTCTCCAAGTTTCTGCCCCGTATGTCAGTATGCAAAATGCAGTAGTTATATAGTTTCCGCTTGAGTCATAGTGGCCGGTTCCCTTTCATGAGTTGGGAATGTCTCCCGTATGCGCGCCATCCCATGTTTATTCTACAGTCGATTTCTTTTATATGGGCGGGTTCTCCTGTAAGTAGGTGTCCTAGATACAGGTATTCTTCTACGACTTCTAATGCATGGTTTTAGATCCTAAAGAAACGTTTTTTTCGCCGTGCCACTTGGCATTATCTTTGTTTTCTGCATGTTCATCCTTAATCCTATACCGTAGTGCCTTCTCGGCTTAAAGGGGTCGTGAAACGTTTTCTGAACATTTTGTACTAAGCGCGTATTCGGGATCCTGACCCTCCAATCAACAATATGCATTGTTCCGTTGCACTGTGTGCGTTGATTTAGAGCGATAAAAAACGCGGTTTCGGTTTCACTGCGTGCGTTCCCCTCAACTCTGCAGATGACGTCATCTTAGTAGCCGTCATACCTCCGAGATTGGCGCGCCCTCGGAGGCCATGGGAAAACAAACCGTGCTGCCGCTTTTCTTCCGAATGGTGGCACCGCACGGTTTCCAAGTATTTTCTTCCTTTCGAGCTTTCAAGTAAATCGATTCCTTTAGAGCAAACGCGAGTTCACTGTGCCTTTGAACTTAAAAATATCTTAACTCAACGTCACCAAATAGTACCACGCCGGCCGGTAGTGTCGCATAGTCGTTTCGGGAGCGCAAGAAAGCTGAGATTTAAAATGGGCATTGTTAAATGTGCACTGAATATTTCGCCGAAATATTTCGGAATCGGCTTGTCGAATGCGTATTGAAGCAGTGAAAATTACAAACCGGCATCTCCAACTTCTTTTCACGACCCCTTTAAGTCTTCAATCATCTTTTTCAGTTCGTCGCCATCATTGCTAAAGAGTACTATGTCGTCTGCAAATCGCAGGTTACTCAGATATTCGCCGTTGATCCTGAGCCCTGTCTCTACCCAGTCTAACCTTTTGAAGATTTCTTCCAAACATGCAGTAAATAGCATTGGAGAAATTGTATCTCCATGTCTGACGCCTTTCTGTATTGGGATTTTCCTGCTTTTCTTAAGGAGGAGTAGGGTGGCTGCAGAATCTTTACAGATGTTGGCTATTGTGCTGTGCGAATTTAGAAAAGGGACATCTTGCTCGAAAGTCTTGCCTAATACTCTTACTTCTTTGTTGATGTGGTTTGGCGCGAAACGAGACAGGAGCAAGGAAACGATGAAGACACCACATCAATAAATATGGACAATCAACTGTAACCCAAACCAATACTCTCTGAACTTACACCATGGCGTATGCTATACCAACAGGCGAGACGCTGCATGCAAGCATATATATATATATATATATATATATATATATATATATATATATATATATGGATCCTGGCTGTTTACTTGAATTACGTTACTGCAAAAAAGGCAACCAGTTACAATTAGAAAGAATAACAGCGTCAAAAAAAAGTAATAGAAAAATTACTATAGCATAATTGATTACTTACAACGTTATACCCTTCCTACAAACTTTTGACACGAAGCTTGTTATGCCTCACCAAAAAAAAAAAAAAAAAAAAAAACAGCTGGCGAACTGCGACACCTTACAAGGTGCTCGCCCGTAACACGTGTACACTCTTCAAAGTACGCTTGGCAAACGGAGATGTGAACATGTCTGGGCCCGTATTCACGATAGGAACTTACAACAAAAAGTTCGTAAGAGAAAATTTCAGCCACTGCCGATGCTGGACATATCTTTAGAGAGGCCGACCGACCAATGGCAAAAAGCACTTACGAAAGCGAAGTTTTGTGAATTCGGCCCCTCAGTCATATGAACACCTTCGATTTTCAAGCAAAGAAAGAAAGAAAAAAGTATAGCACGCACGCACCAAGCTTCGCTTGCCCTCATTTTCCAGATAAAAGAAAACCTCCTGATTTTTTTTTATAGCACATATATACATACGGCGTGGCATAAATTAGCGAGGTCACCGGTAAGTCGAGCCGGAAAAACCGGCACCTGCTCGTGCATACCTCAAATTTTCACCAACTGGGGTTATTTTGACAGTGCCAGCTACCTAGCCAAATTTCAATGTACAGCTTAAGGTTTGACACAAAAATCTGATGTGAATAGCTAGTTTTGTAATTTTGTAATCGAAAGGAAAATGTGCATAACAAGAATCGTTGCTCCTTAAAGAAAATAATTGAAGCAATACAAAATTACAGCGAAATGTAATCGATCACAAATAATCCTTAATTCATTACAAGTCTGGTTGAAGCGGTTAACTAGAGGCAGAGTGGTTAACTAGAATAACAGTCCGACTGGCTCCCCTATACGCTGCAAGATGGGGAAATGCTTTAAAAGATAAAGAGAAAAGAAAATATGAACAGACTCGTTCTCCAAAATTACGGGCGTAGGCAACTAAAAACGGCTGTTTTCAGTTAAAGTAGGGCAAAAGAGATCCCATATGTTTGCGCAGGTAAGCGAAGCTTTCTTAGTTTCGGAGAAATATACATGGGAACATAAATGCATAGGTAATACATATGTAAACATAAACATGAACATAAATAGCGCCTCCAGGTCTCGTTCTTTAAGGACTACGCACAGAGAGGGAGTACCTGATGAATCCACTTGCTTCTTTCTTATTGGTTATCAGCTCAGACGATAGATTTCCTCCGTAATTTGCGAAACACAACGGCTTCGCTATGCTGCTGAAAGACCAAGTTTTTATTATTTCGGAGCTTTCAAAACGATTTTTGCCGACCTTTGTGCCGGAAATCCCCGTGAATAAACTAGGAAGATACTTTAGTCCACAGCATTTTGTCGAACGTGACAATCAAAGGGGGTTGATTAGAGAGAGAGAGAGAGATTCTAGTTAAGGAAGTGAAGAAAATAGGGTGAATAGTGCACGCTAACTGTTTCTCAGTGAGGAGATCTCAACCGAAGCACTCAGGGGGTGGGGGAATTAAAGGGACAGAGAGAAGAAAGAAGAGAGGCAGAGCCCATAACTACGACATTCACGAGTCTTAAGGGTGCTGCTGATAGAGTGCAAGTTGTGACTCCAGCTTTCAACAGCCCAGCCGAGTGGAGCGCAACTGACAATATCGTGTGGAATGGATGCTAAGAAAATTTCGCTTTATGACACGCCTTAAAGAGCAACGTGGGCCTACATCGGCTGACGCCGCTCGGACCGGGCCGGCGGAAGAACCACGCGAGCGCGCCTCACGTTGCTTGGCCCGCAGTGCGCGACGGTGTCCAAGGAAGGCACGGTATAGTGTGGATCCCGCCGCGGCGCCATCCCGTCCTTGGTGGCGTCGCTTCCCGGTGGCAGGATCGAGCGGAGGCTTTATTAGCGCCTCATCTGGCCATTAAACCGTAACGCGCCGCCGGAGCGAGGCTGGAGGGCGACGCTTTTTCCATCTGGGGGTCCCCCCCTCCTCCTTCGAAGACCAGTGCTCACGGCGCGGCTATTAGCGCCGGCTAGAAATGGCGGTTTCGTGATGCTATGATCAAGTGTTACGATTGGGGGACTCTCTCGGATTTGCATAAGTGAAGAGCCACGCGCGCGCGGCCTGTGCTGGCGCGGCGCCGTCCTCGCCGGGACACCTCGGACGCACAGAGGAGCAGGTGGCCTTTGTTGTCCGCCCTAAAGTGGGGTGGGTGGGGGGGGGGGGGGGGTACGCTGATTACTCGCGCTGCCTTAGCGCGTTGCCGCCGTCTCCGTTCGGATGCATTATCGAGCCACTCACAGTCAAACTGCGAGGCCGAGGGCTCTCTCGACGCGCGACCGGTGATGGACAAGATGCGTTGAAAGGCAAACATCGCTAACGCCCGGCCATCCATTTTCGCTCCCCCCTTCCGGACACAGCGAGCCCTCCCCGAGCTCCATCGCACGTGAAAGCCCACCGTGCTCAGAATTTCCCGATCGACGCGCTGAAAACCGAGGACGTCGTTAGGGGATAAGTTTCTGAAATCGCCTCCGGTTAAAGGGCACTTTGTTCGACCTTATCGCTCTGCGTCGCCGGGCGAACGAGAGAGAGCCGGTCATTTCCGCAATGTGCGTTGCGGGTGATTTTCTTCGCGAAGGGGGAAAAAAAATGAACCTAGAAAAACACGCATTGTCATAATCGAGGTATACCAGCACGCACAAGGGCTCAAAACACATCCTTTCGGAAGCATAAGGCACGGCTAACAGGAAGACGTCTGCATTTGTGGGCGCTTTTGGCGCCACGCGAATACCCGAGACGAATTGTGCAGTTACGGAAGAGTTTCTACTGTCATTCTTTTTATTTGTTAAGTTGTATTGACGAGAAGTATTTGCCAATTACCTTATTCAGCGGATGGATCTATCAATTAATGACTCAATCAGTTCACCGAAAGAATGCTGTCAGTTTGCTCCGATCTGTATAACGGAACGCGTAATTAGCGATGACGGCCACGCAATTCTCTGTCTTAGAAATTGGGAACACTTGTGGGCCACAATTACATATAATGAAAAATATCATTATTATTCGAGTGACGTATTTCGTCATGATGCCCTCGAAAGCCGACATGTACAAAAAAAAATTCAGGAAAAGAAAAAAGGACCGAGAAAAATCGCCGTTTCTCCTCGTACGACACGTAATGATGCTGTTCAAAAGGACATGTCGTTGAGCCAGTTGGCTCATTTATTGAAGGAATAGGCATGGCGCTGAATTGACGGGACGTGTGTGTTCTGTCTTGCCTTTGTGCCATCGATATACCGCCGTATACGTGTTCCTTCTATAATGATGTATTTGAGAAGTTTCCGCTGAACACCGCCCCTGCGTTCTTTTTTAGTATCGTGCGATCACCCACGCGCGTCGCGTGGTAAACGTCCTCAGTTATCTCTCCGGCCATTTATTACTGCTTGATGTGTCGTAGAAACACGGTGATATTCACTAAGACTTTTGCATCCTATAGGTTAGTGCAGTTGGAATAAACCTCTTTTGCTAAAAATCAACGCTCTAAAATAGACGCAGAATGGACAAACGGGCATCCAAATTATGTTGAAGAAATGCCCTGAACAGACACGTGAATACCTGAAACGTAATATGGATAATAGATTATCCGTGTAGAACAGAGATGTATTTACATCGCGCAGCTGCTGTGCTTTGAATCTCACATGCATGACCTTATATCAGGGTCATTTGCGCAGTTTTCGCTATACAGGATACTTCGTGCACGCAGCAAACACCCTGTGCTAGATGCAACGCGTGCAGAACGCTGTGCAAGAACATGTAGTTGTGTCCACACATATGTACACTCCTGCATGTGCGAAGAAATGTGCATTGAACTTCGGCCGATGACAAGTGGTGTATATTAAATTAACGAAGACTTCAAAACAATTTGCTTCTGATTTTTCTAGATGTAGACATATACACGCATGATCTGGAGACATAGTGCGTATAGTTTCGGTTTATAATCTGAACGAGTGCGAAAACGCAATTCCGAGATAGGATGCTAGGAAAATAAATCCTCTGAGAAGGCAAATATTCATCTGCGGGCCAATAATGTTCTATGTAAGGTTCTTGTAAACATACTTCAGAGGTCGGACGCGATAAAATCTGTAGGAAATCTTTAACTCAAGCAAAACCAACACATTCTATACCCCATTTCTATTCCAGAAGCTTACTGCATGTGACATTTAGCAGACGACGATCTATGGCTCGCACGTTATTACTTCGTTCGTACATCGCAGAGACGTTTAAAGCTTGCTGTAAACCGAGGTAGCGAACGCACAATTCGCGATGATGAACGGACAATGAAAGAAAGTTCTTACGAACGAAAAGTTTTGTCGAATGGACCCTAGCTACGTAGTGCGCAACCCTCTTCGTGAAAAGAGTCACGTCAGTGTTCTAGGCGCTTTACTTTTGTTTGTTTGTTTGTTTGTTTGTTTGTTTCATCGTCTTCGAACAGAAGCGATGGAATAAAGACCACTGGGACGGTCAGGCTTCAGTCAACAATCATGTTTTCTGAAGCACTAAATTTCCCTGGGCCTGAATGTAAGTCAGAGAGAGATCACGCAGACTCCAAAAACAGCCTGGCTTTAGAAGGGGGGGAATTTAATCTCGGAGACGATACCTGAGGTGGTTCTGGCTGGCCACCTTGCGCTGAGGGAAGGGGGTTTGCGAGCATATGTACGAAAGAGTGGGAGAAGGAGTGAAACGGACAGGAACATGAGCAAACACAAGCGCGCGCACAACTGCGTTATATATTTATCAAGCGTTGTTGTGTCAAGAGCAGTTGTGATTGTGCTGTATCAAGTGGCATATGCGATACATACCGCTTCATACGGCATATAATATTATACGTTGGCGAAAACACAGAAGAACGCCGGCCAAGTAAATTAAAATTTACTGACGTTTCGGCTCCCACGCGGGAGCCCTGTTCACAACCTGTCGTCAGTAAATTTCAATTTCCATGGTCGGCGTCCTTCTGGGTTTTCGCCAATGTTTCATCCAGACGAGACGAGATTTCGTCAACTTCATTAACATTATATGCTGTATCATTGTAGACCTGCAGACTCCATGAAACCATAGCAATGGAAAGTCTGCGCCGCCTTGCTTGGTAGGACGGAAAACACGCCAACGCGTCAATATATAAGGTCGCAATAATAAATAAATAAATAAATAAAAGTTGCGTCATATGAGCAGTAGCACGCATATAAGTTTACACCCACGCTCATTTATTGCATTATCATGTCTCTCTGGGCTTTTCTTGGTTCTTAAAGTCGAGTTGTACACACACACACACACACACACACACACACACACACACACACACACACACACACACACGCGCGCGCGCGCGCGCGTGCACTTTAGCATATTCGCACACACCTCTCACTTTACGCCGGCAAAGCGCCCTATCCCAAGCGACGCCGCAAGCATGCCCGGTCACCCAGTACATACCGTCCGGGTTCATCGCTTCGTGGTTCTCGAAATACGAGCGCCGGCTCGCGCCGAGTCATACTTTCGCGCCTGCATACCGTTTTATTGCCGCGGCCAGGTTATTATAACGCTAAATCGTCGGTTACGAATGCAGCGTGGCCGAGACGAGAAATTTAAGGCGCTCGACCAAAAACAAATAAGTAAATGAACGAGATCAAGCGAAACTCGCTCACCCTCGTCGGGCCTTTAACTTCCGCCCCGTGCGTGTGTTGGAACAAAGCCGTATTCCTCTCTCTTGCCCGAATGGTCTTTTTTGTTTTTTTGTTTTTCATTCGCTCCATTCTCCCATTTTCACCGCGTCTGCATACCTCGAACTAGTCAAATACATCAAGTGGAAAGGTCGCGACGTTGTAACTTTTATGACTCCCGGGCACAGTATAAGAGAGAACGCACGAATAAGAAGGAATGAAAAGGGGGGGGGGGGGGTGAGAGAGAGAGAAAGAGAAAGAGTCGTGGTATAAGTAGACCAAAAAATAAATAAACGAAGGCGCAAAGACAATGTGTCGCTCCACACGTTAGGTGTTTCAGAAGCGCAAGTTATGAATACCCAGGTCGACCCTTGCACCCGTGCTGGCGGCCCCGGGCGGAACTGGTTCCCGCGACTCGCAAATAACGCGTTTTTCGGCGGGAGGAAGAACACCGGCCGAAGAAGATATGGCTCGCGCTCCGAGAGGGCAGCCCGCGCGAAAGAAAATAAACCCCGAGCAGAGAGAGGCGGTGGTCGCGCGCGCGCCTTGAAGAACGGTGCATTGCTGCCGCCTCCTCGCTGCTTTCGTGATTGTCTCCCCCTAGACGTGAACATTCTCAGTGTTTTTTATGCCGACGCGGCCATAACTACAGTCGGCCTTGGCGGGCAGAGCATCTTTGCACTGAGCACGCCGCCGCATCTCTCTTTTTTCTCCTTACTTTTCCGGTTTTATTTGTTCTTTTTTTTACCTCACTCCAACCTGATTCGTGTTACGTATGCAAAAGAACCATCCGAGGAGGAGCCAGGTAGTCGCGCAGCAACTTTACCGCGCGTGCCCGCAGACCACTCGTGCTGCTTATTATTACTTTGTCTCGCTTTACTTATGAAATTATTCGCCAATCGAGAGAAGCAGACGCCATGAATATCTCCGTAACGGTCTCCTCATGTTGAGCAGTTAAAATTAGGCTTAGAATTACAGCTATATGGTGCACTTGCACGTGTTAAGCGGAAATTCAATGTTGAGGGTCATTGCGCAAAACGAGTGGCTGGCAAACCTTTTGCCGCACGAGTCAGGCAAGCAGCGCGCATGGTCTCTCCGCGTATACGTCAACGAAATTTCCTAGACGTGGACATATTTGATTATGATTACCTTCAGTCTGGCGCCATTTGAATCGGACAAGCCATAAATGCCCACTTGTAGAACGTGAACTGTAGTGTAGAATGCTCGTTAAGAATAATTGTAGCACATCACGTCCACGTGCCCAGCGTTTCCGCATGCAGTATACTGCCACAAAGAGTAAGGGCCACTAAATTTAAACCCTCAAATGGTCTACGCTGGTGAAATGCTGTTCAGGAACTCTATTGTCTTTAAATTCGCCCTTATATGTTCAATGTCAGAAGGGAAACTTAAGTTGAAAGTTTCATTATTGAATTTCGCGCCGGAAATTAGGGCACATTGTCACAAACCCCGCTCCTTCTCGTATCCTCACCACATCGGCTCAAACAAATTTTCTGAAACACGCTATGTTAAGTCCCTGGCTTCCTTAGAACACAATTCTTTTTTTTTTAACGATATGCATTTACGTAGGCCGAAGCAGACACCATAAAAAAATATGTGACGTCACATGTGTTAATGCAGGAATCTCAGAGCGACGGTCGTTACATGTATTTCGTTCTTGCGTATTTTCGAGCTTATCAGGCGTCTTCTCCTGGCAAGGCTGATGTTTCTGGTATTCTGAGAAGGTGTTTTGCAAACGCGAGAACATGTCTTTTTCACTTTAGTGTCACTTTAGGTTATCCTGTTGTAAAGCGAAAAAAAGAAAGAAAGAAAAATCACTTGATCAGCTTCAACATTACTGTCTCGGTAATACGTCCATAGATGGAGAAGTTGGAGGCAGGATGCTCTCGGCATGTACTACATTTTGAAAAATTAAGACATTCGCGCGTTTCCGTTCCATGCGCGGTATGTTTTCGCAACGTTAAAGGGACACTAAAATGAAAAACTAAATAAGTTATAGGACTGATAAACCATTCTATAAGAACTCTGCTGTCGTTGATTTCGCCATAATAGGTTAATCACTGGGACAGAAATTCAGGTTTGAGATGCAGTTTCAAATTTTGCATTAGCACCTGAATTGTCATTACGTTGCTTTTTGGGTTTTATTTTGTTTTTCATGCTTGTTACTCATGATGTCGCTTTTGGAGTATAATTCACTAATTCACTTTATACGACTGTTCAAGTTTTCATTTTTTCTGTATTGTTGCCCACTCTGCAATGACTACCCTGGAGTCAACAGTGTTTTCAAAAATAAATAAATAAATAAATAAATAAATAAATAAATAAATAAATAAATGTCACTAGCGTCAAGCATTCAAAAATATGGTTTCTTCATATATTGACCCGATTGGCTGCATGCATTCTTCTGAAAATTGCTGGATACCCTTCATCCACTGCTTTCAGTTGGACTGCGATCATCATGGCTCGCCGACGGTCTTTCCACACTGAAGGAAGGAAGACTGTGAATTCCAAGTGCAGTGCCAGAACGCTGAAGCCGCCACTGTCAGACTTAGCACGTACAGTGCTCGCCTTCTCTCTTTTCTCCTCTATTTATATTCCCCATTCCCTTAGCCCCAGTGCGATGTCAGTGCACGTTAAAGAACCCCAGGTGGTCGAAATTTCCGGAGCCCTCCACTACGGCGTCTCTCATAATCACAACTGGTTTTGGGACGTAAAACCCCACAAAGCACAAAGCACAGCTTAGCCCCAGTGCAGGGTAGAAAACCGGACGCTCGTCTGGTTAACCTCCCTGCCTTTCCTTTTCTTTGTCTTCTTTCTTTTTGTGAAAATTGTTACGTTGCGTCTATTTGTCTCCTAGTACACAATCTACTCTTTTTTTTCTTTTTCTTTTTTATCGATGAATTATGCAGGCCCTAGAATGCGCCATCGAAACGTCTAAAGTCACACCGAGTTAATGCGGGAACCTCAAGGAGGCGTCGCCACCTCTGTCACCTGTGTATGTCTTATGCCCATTTGCTCGCTTACAAAAACGTATTCTGGTGTTAGGAGGGGTGCCCTTGGAATTTCGAAATGATGTCTTACCAACATTTCAAAATCGCTGCTCGTGTTGTCACCTTCTCTTGATCTTCGTCCTCGTCCCTTTTGCGCTGTAAGCTGGTCAAAAATGATGGTTTAACAATACAAGGAAAATCGTTTTCTTTTCCGAGGGAAGGTTATATGGGCTAGCCTTTGTCGGCGTAACCGGCGTTGTGGTCCGTCACGCCAGAACTCTCAGAAAAGTGCAACCCCTGGCGCCCTCTATGGAGTGGCGGAAGAAACTCACGCAAGAAAGAAAGAAAGAAAGAAAGAAAGAAAGAAAGAAAGAAAGAAAGAAAGAAAGAGAAGTAATACGTCAGGCGCACACACGCCAAGCTTCGCTTTCCCCCGTTTTCTCGGCAGGGGAATAGCCGAAAATTTTCAGTGTTTGTTTATCTGATAATATTCCTTCTTAATAACTTAGGGATGCGTGAGCACATCACTGCATGCTTCGCACCTTCCCAAGTTTCACGTTAGTGGAGCTGTAATGATTTTTTTCTCCTGTCTTCTTTTGCTGCTATCTTTTTGTAACAAATTAGCATTTTGAGACCCTTACGTTGTCGGCGAAATGAAAACGCGTCAAGCCTCTTAACGTGTTAACGTGAGTTCGAAAAACCTCTGTGCTGTTCACTCTCTACAACGCTTGCCTATGAGGTAATGAGGCTAGTGCTAAATTATTGAATGCTGTTATAGGTCCTCAATTTGATTCCTGCGTAAACGTCATTCATTGTTAGTTGACAATGTTGTTTTGCAGAGCCCGTACATGTCTGTTGCGTGTTCCTTCGTGTCTGTGTTTCGCGCTGCACAAGACCCAGCTCTGCAAATATATTGTTCAATTTATTTATTCTTGGATTGATTGGATTGGTGCGGCAAAGTCATCAGCTTCAACAATTAGCAGATTGCTGAAGTAAAAAAGGTATACAGCTTAGACGAGAGCAAGGAAATCTATTTCAGCACTTGAAGGGACCCTCGTCACGCCACGTGGCAAATTTTGGTTGAACTCTGGAGTTTCTTAATACCGCAACAATGTTTCACATGGGCAATTATTAGCAGAGATAAATAAGTATGCCTGAAGTTTCGCGAGGCCAGGATTTCAGGAGGTGACAGTCACAGCCATGATATGACATCCTCGCCACCTGCTGATGCTGCAGGTCGAAGCGCGTCCTGTGGTGCGCCTCGTGCCCTTCCAGGAGGGAGCTGCCGGAAGCCCCACCTGCTGATTGGTTCGGGCAGGTCGCCGCGCGCCGTCCTTACAAGAGGTTTAGTGCGTGAAGTCATCCTCTGCATATTGTAACAAGGTGCTTGCGAGGAAAGCAAAGCGTAAACGACACACTGTTTGATATTTGAGCGCCTCCGCGGCAAGTAGCGATGCATTTCTTGGCAAACATGATCGTGAACGCGCAATGAGTGAACTGCGCTTGTCAGCTCAAAATGGCCAGACCTGGTGAGGGGCCCTTCAAGAACGCAAAGACGGCATGACATACGACGAAGATAGGAGCGTTGTACATGTCACACCGCGGTTGTGTTGCGTCTTGCCTCAGATGCTGAAATGGAATGTCAGCCAGCCCAAACTTGTATGAAGAAAATCGAACTTCTTGCTTTGTTTCGGAATCGCCCCCACACGTGATATTCGAATAAGTGTATAGCGTTCGGCTAAATTGAGATAGATTGGAATGTCGACAGTGTAGTTTCTTGCTCGATATCCGAATTCCCCATTCTTTGGAGTATCGACCGTAATCCATGCTTGATTTGCAGTATATATACTAATACTACCGCTACAGCCTTCTTGCGTTACTATAGTAATTGTGTAACCCCACTTGGGCCTTGAAGAATAGTGGCGTAACTGATGTCCAAGCCCGCTTACATTTTCATTTAGCTTGTGCTCGATTCCAATCCTCGTAGTTACCGTAAGTGTCTGGATCATGACAAAAAAAGGGAGAGAGAGATTACCGTGCGGCAAGAAAATGCCTTGCTGTTCTGTCAGCGAGTTATCTTTCGTTGATTCCTTTTGTTTCAGCACAACATCCTAGAAAACTCAGCCACAACAGTTTTCTACCTTTCTCCACGGTTCCGTAAGTGTTTATTCTCCGCTCTCTGAATTTCCTGGTCTAGCTGTCGCTCTAGCGCACCACGCGTCCCATCTGCGGTGATCGATCTGGCCGCCTCCACAGCGTAAATGAATCGCTTGCTACGACAAGGGCACATTCGCCATATATAGCACATTCGCCACTCTAGATGCTTCGAGTATGTATAGCTTGATCCTTCGTCTTGGCGAAGGTGACATTGTGCTGCAGCTAGACACAATATATGTCGGCAACGGCAGGTAAGGAAGCAAGGAGGACAGTGCACCACGTAATGTCCAGAAATTACGGGCTTTACAAAGTTCACTATCAAAAGACAACGTTTATGCACTAAGAAATGCGAAAATGACAACAGAAATGTTTTCCCTGCTTTGCAGTCAAGCTGTTTTCCCGCTGCTTTTACAGTAATGAAACTTTATCAACTCTCATGTTTCCGTTCTTTTGAGCCATAAATGGCGGGGGCAGGGCGAGTAGGATTGAGGCAGTCCTAAATGATAATTTGATAGTTAAGAAAATGCGCACACAGCCGGGAACAAAAACCTTCTTCTTTAAGCTTCATATCGAAACAATGCCGGTTAAAACGTTTTTGGAGGGGAAGGGACTCTTGTTAGCGTCGGGTTAGATCGTTTAATTTGCAAAAAGCCAGAGACAACACACCATGTTTTTTTTTTGTTTTTTTTTAACACTTTTGGGAGGAAGTTTGTTTTTGGGACGTTTTGCAGAAAGCTATAAAGAAAGACTTCTCACTAATCTCATGCTGAATCAAGTCCTTAAGTATAGATAATGAGGCCAGTGTACCCTTTGATTTAATCATGCTTATGGGCCTCCACTGTATTTGGCGATCATGGATGGCAGGTTACCACGGAGACGAGGATGCGCGGCCTGCACGTGCTTATTTCCGGGAGTATGTGTATTGGTTTGCGAAAATGAAAAAAGCGTCCACGCAGACCCCCCCTCCCCTTATTCACCGCTTCCCCGAGTGGCTTTCAAGAGTAGAGCCACTTATAGCTTTGCGGGAACTTAAATATGACGAAACGAGCACCCGCTGGTAGAATGCCCTGTCACTAAATGTACAGTGTGAATTTTACAGTGTATAATTAAGTTGAGTGGCTTCACTGTCATTGTTGCCTGTATAATGCGTTCTGTACGAAAGCCAGGTAATAAAGAAAAAAAACAATAGTTGCTCTTTTACGAATATTTTGTCATTTGTTATACATTTGGAGTATAATAAGACCTTAATAAAATTCAGACGAACCGCTTGTTATCTATGAAACTAGCCTCTGAAGCACTGTACACTGGAATGATTTTAATGTCGGTGGGGAGGTTCCATTGTTCATTTTGTCACTTACCCTTCCATCATGTATTTGGGAATGTTTTTGATTGATCTTCTAAAGTCATAAATTCGCTGCTTTAGAAATTGACAACACCCATAGCCTTTGGAACACCCAACACCGATGGCCAGGTCTTCGGAAGTGACAGCTGTCTTGGTGTTTCTTGTTGGATTCATTCGCACAATGTAGTGCATCCTTCAGCTTAACCGTCGAACTTCTGCACGGGAAGTCTTTGTTCGTTCGTTCGTTTGTGTGTGTGTGTGTGTGTGTGTGTGTGTGTGTGTGTGTGTGTGTGTGTGTGTGTGTGTGTGTGTGTGTGTGTGTGTGTGTGTGTGTGTGTGTGTGTGTGTGTGTGTGTGTGTGTTTCCTTAAGTGTAACCACTTTTCGGTGGCTTGCGGCAGATTTCAGCGTCGATTTGTTGGGTTTATTCTTTAGAAGTCTTCCTAACCTTCATTGGCTGGGGACTGCAGACTAAGGTCAATTTCTTAAGTTCCACGTCCATTACTTTTTCTGGCTTCCACGCCTGCTGGTTGATGTTTGCCCTAACGTGGGTGTTCTAGAACTACAGAATGGTTGGCGGGTGCGTATTCTTACTGACCCTTTGAGGGTGAGCGATGTTTCGTTTGTTCGGATGTGTGGCCACTTTGTTCGATGCGACAGGCATGCCGTGCTTCCGAATCGCTCCTTCCAGTGAGAAAGGATGACTTCTTTGTTTGGTCGCTGCGGCTGTTCGTTTTTGAGTCTCATTAACTCTGACCTGAACAGCACATTTTGGGTTCCTATAGCTTTGCTGTGATTTCTCTTGCAGGCCTCTTAAAACACGCGCATTGTCTTCATGGTGGAACTTGTCATCACATGCGAAGTAGACTCACACGCGGTTTTCTCTCGCTCGTAAATGAATAAGGCGCAAAGAAGCAACGTGACCGCTTTCCCAAGGGGGTCCAGCCCATCGTCTGAACTGCAGCTGAAAGGAGTGGAACAGGACGCGCTTGTAACGGTGAGCGAAAATGAATGCCCATTGCGACGTTGCTCACGGCATTCCACCATATCTCTGGTCAGCGAGGACAGTATATAGGATGGGCAGGGGCGGTTCTGCGCAATTTCATTCCACATCCTGAAGGTGCGCACGACCGAGTTCCCGCTCCTCAAGGAATATCGGGTTGTTTCGGAAGGACGTTTGCGCCACGGCCGGCATCCCGGCGCGTCCTTCGGCGGCTGCAGCGGCGCTTCTGCACGTCCGATCGCACTGATGGCGGCTGCGGCGGCCAGGGCGTGACGCAAGAGGAAAAGGCTCCTCGTTTTCCGCTTTTGTCTCAGCGACGCAAACAAGATGGGCCGGCACACGTGAGTGCCGATCGCACTGAGACGGAAACCTCGAAGGTCAGCGCGACCGGAACGGTGAAAGTGGTGGTGGCGGCCAAGCGCGTGCGGCTGCTGGACGAGGGCGACTGCGTCCTTGGCCTTATTCCGCTTTCTATTTCATCCATTCTTCGCCATATCTCGTCGGGACCCACGAGCGGCGGAAAAATAGCCGGTTATGAAACTCGCGCGCGCCTCATGATGATGCGGGCTGATGGACGCGGCCGGCCTGACTGGCCGCACATCCGTGTCACTCGCGCCGAGCCCCCCTAAGTGGCCGCCATCACGCCCCGCTGCGCCGCGGCCCGATGGGCGCTGACACGCGGCGGACGATACCGTCCACGCCTGGACGTCTTCCGCAGCCCCGCGCGGACACTGTGTCACCTCTCGCGACGCGTCCGAGTCACAACACCGAGGGAGCTGTCCCTTCATCCCTTGCTGTCACCATTGGTTCCGAGGCTTCACTTCGGAGTTTTGATGATTCTGCACTTCATGTATCCTCGTTTGGAACTGTTCTCTTCTGTTTTCTATGTCTGTATGCCACCAACTTCCAGACGACATCTAGAGTGGAAAACTGTGTCGTCGATAGCGCACACGCGAACTAAGGGGAAATATTTTGGAGGAGAAAACACACACACACACACACACACACACACACACACACACACACACACACTTATTTGCAGTGAGGTGGTTCGCCAAGGACGGATGTCAGAGAACCTACCATTTTTTATTGGCTCTTGGAGATAACCTGATTTCGCCAACAAGGTGATTTCGCGTTTTTCAAATATTCCTTAGACATACTATGAGCGCTTTTTTATTTTCTCCTTGTATACTCCATCACCTCCAGTCGATACACCATGTTTCCGTTTTGTAACCAGGAGCTCAGAAGTGAAATCTCCTCTTCCTGCCTCTCTCCCATTAAAAAAAAAAAAGAACAAGAAAGAGGTCTTTTTTAGCGCCACGCCTTTACAGCGCGGCGTTAATAAAATGTGCCGGTGCTAGTCAACGCTCCTTTGCATTCTATTAACTGGGGAATGCAAACGGCGTTTTTTTGGCTATACGTCCTCCAGCGACTCATTGTCGAAGTGGGCAGTGGAGCTTGCGATACCACTGGGTAAGTGCTGTTGCCGGTCTTGAATCATTCACTTTACATTCACAGAGCCCAATCACTTTTAAACTAAGAGCCAAACGTCGAACACAACCTAACTAATCTATGAATTTCAATGCTCTCGAGTCCTGTATTCATGAATATTAGTATGGCTGTATAACAAAGTAGTCCTATGTGTTACTCACTGATCTTGTGTCTTCTTGGAAGGATTTTATTGTGTGTTTGTGCGTGTGTCATTGGCAACGCTTTCTTTCCGTCATACTTCTATGAATGACCAGTTGCGTATAACCCGGCATAGTATACGTCAAGACTAGAGGTGCATTGTCTATTTGTGTACCGTATTCGTTTCTCTGTGCGTCAAAAGTACACCATACGCCAATTTTAAAAGTAAAAGATTCAAAACGACAAAGCCATACGTTCATCTCAGAAATTTCAGGCCTAAACGACTTGCTACAGCACATGGCGGCGTACGCGCACTGCGCATAACGCCAGCGGTGCGTCGGGCAGGTTTTAAGTATAGCTTGTTAGAGCGAGTAGCAAGCGTGTTGCGTGATTGCGCATGTGTGAGCCACTTATGACATACAAGAAGCTTAATATGATGGGATTAACAAACTAGCGGAATCAGGAAGGACCATAACTTGCATCCCAAGTAAGAAGAAGCCAAATTACTCGCATACCTTCGTCCCAGCATGCTTGTAATTCAACGTTTGTGGAACAATTGTTTTGTGAACATAAGAAAACGTCTTGCCTTCCTTCGTTAGCCAACTAATAAGCTAAACGTCTGAACTTTCGAAAAAACTTCTCAATGGGATGTCCTTCAGAGCCTAACGGAAGGGGCAAACGTGACTGCGAAGAGACACTATAAGTTGCAGGTATTTCCCAGCGTGTGTAGGTCTTTCCAAGACGTTGCGGTCTCACGCGCAGAAGCTTGTGGTGCGTGCGAACGTGAGGTGACTCCACGGGGTAGCCAGCTGAAAACACGCGCGCGTAAAATGCCTTATATAAACAATAGAAAGGTGTACAGACCTCTTCAGAAATAGCTCGGTCACGTGTTGTAACGCACAAACACAAGAAAACTACGGCAAGCGCGAAGCGTGAGATGTGCGGGCTTTCCGGAGCGCTTGCAACATGTTAAGAAAGCTCGTGTTTTGGCTGAGTTTATGCTCCGGTCTGAGCAAGGAACGTAGCTCAAGAGAAAAGAGGAGTCAGAAATTGTTCGATCGCGTTGGTACCCGCGCAATGCATACTGCATTGAGCAAAGCGAATTGTGGCGTCGCAAGGACACATAGAAACGCTAGCCGACAGCTATGCTTTTTTTTTGTTTTTTTACTTCTTTTCCGACAAAAAAATATTTTTTTTCTTTCGCTGGCGTACAGCGAAATATATACATTCAACTTTCTCCACCTCTTGACATAGGCCGAGAAAGTTGCGTCTTATGATGCACTAATTATCTCTACTAAGTACACACATTAACTAACCTCTACTTGGTCGCCAACTTTCCTTACCTCTTGAGAGGTCAGCAAGGTTGACAACCAGGTGGAGTTTAATATGACGTGTACTACGGACAGTGAGGAGTCATCAAAAAGAAAGCGACCGAAGGCGAGACGTTGAATGGTTCCTAAGCACTTATAAAAAGAAAGAAAAAGAAGTCCATTGAGGTTTCCAAGTAGTGCAAGAAAGAAACTAGGAAGAAATATCTGCATGCTAACAAAAATGAGAATTCCTTGCTATAGATGATGCCTTACGTGGCTGCCTGGGGATAAGATGCTGGAGCATCTCCTCGCGACAGGACTTGCGTCTGCTGTAGCAAACTACTCAAGACATTGTAATGGAAGGCCATGATGGTAAGCAAGGCTCGTGGATAACCTTCACCTTCCGCAGAAGCGCCGGGATTCAAAGCACATGGAAGCCAGAAGCGCATAAGACACTAAAATCGGCAAAAATTTTTATTACTTTTCGTAGAAGGCCTGTTATTGGAGATTATGATAACGGCTAGCATGTCCGTGATTACGCTGCCAGTGATTTAACACTACAAAAGTTATATAGCGAGCGGTTCACGATTTCAAAAATCCCGGGAAAAGAACGGAAGTCTTGGGAGTGACGACACAAACGGGTATCGAGCGACGTAAGCATCACGTGGACCACGTATAGTGGTGACGACAGCAACCTGATGCGTTCTCTGCTCCGTGTCGCACGTGCGTCCGCGTGCCCACGTTTTATTCCGCGTCATCATTATTGATATAAACATGATGCAACGTCAGTATTCTTGGTCTCTGATGTGACGTTTTCTTGAGGGCTATCGTAACGAGTCCGGAAAAGAGAGCCACACATCGTTTCTAGACTTTAATATTCACATTAATTACCTTTGAGCGGTCTGTTTTTGGTCGAAATTCGTCAGAGCGTATCTTGTAACGGCGCAAAGGTGATCTGCTGCAGTCAGTTTATCGTCCGATTGTGGCGTCAACACTCCGTTAATTAGTCAGCAGCGAAGATAAGCGAAGTATGTTCAGAGAATATCGCTTTAAAAAAGGAAGGATGTGATTGATAGAGCTAGACCATTTACAGGTGTTGGTTCAGTACATTACAGAAATAGGGGTTCTTATCATCAAAGGAAAGGTCAAGGAGAGAGACAAAATTCCAGTATTCGATATATTTAGTAAAACTTTGATAAGGTTTAGAAGGTTATGTAGCCGTTTTTACCTACCCATTAAAAAAAATAATGTCCATAACGATCACCACCACCACCACCCACCACCACCACCATCATCATCATCATCATCATCATCATCATCATCATCATGCGTGACATGTATTCTGCGAAAAATAACTTGTTCTCACAGTTTATTCAGTGTCTCTTCATCTTCGTTTTGTGATCGTCCGCTTGTTGCTAAATTCGCGTGCTTCGACCAAATTTAGCTTGCACTTGTGAAAATTTTGTTCCTACGCTAGAGATCTGTTATTGCGAGAAGTTTGTGCACTATACACCAGTGGCCACTGCAGGTGCGCGGCCACCGAACGCCTTCTGAATAGGGTGGAAGCAGGCATATCTGTCGGGGCGAGCCGTATGTTGCCTTGGAGCATTTTGTCTCCGCTCTTCCTTTCGTGTATCTTTCCCCTTTCCCTCGTCCTCGCTAAGGGTCGAAAACTATGTTTTCCCCTCCCGGTTAACATCCCTGCTTTTCCATTTTTTTCTCTTCCTCTTATTTTCTAAACCATCAACATCTCGACTGTGGCTGTTCCTTATGCAATAATAAGTTTCAATCAATTCAGGGATGTTGACTAACTGTAGGAACAAAGACTATGGTCATGCGTTGTATCTCGATTGTGGTGATTTGCGCATCTCAGTTTGAGAGAAAAAAAATTATTAATGGAGCGTTATACTTGTGCTACCCATGAAAGCACCATTTACGTTCAGGACATTTCTTTGCGTACCGGTTGGTTTGCGTTCAAGTCAGTCGCTTATTTTTTTTTTTCTCCTACCTTGTTCCTTCTGCGGCTACGACCATTCTTAAATAGACGGGTGTCTTATAATCATTGTTTGCCTCTTCTTTGACAGCGTAATCCGTTTAATAGCCGATTCTGATGGCTACGATGGCGGCCGCCGCTTCATATCTGCCATGGCTCATCATGAGAAAGAGAGAGAGAAAGAAAGAATGGGACCCTGCTCAATAGTAGTCACAATGCCACCATCGCCTGATTGAAATCCAAACGAGAACAGAAGTTCAAGGGAAGAAGGAGGCTTGGAGCGATGAACAGATAGTTGAAATCGATGAAAAGCACGGAATGTCACTAGAGCTATCGTTCCGAGAAGTCGGCTTGTTCCTCACGCCACATGGTTCGGCACCTTGTGCTCTCAAACACGGCTGCGGTGATGGTATAGTGATGTTTCATGAGATCGCACGACGTGGTAGCAAGAGAAGAGAGGAGGGGAGGAAAATGAAGATGAGGAAGACGGAGAAAAATACGAAGACGCTGAAAGAGGAGGAGTATAGAATAAAAAGAAGAGGAGGAAGAAGAATAAGGAGAAAAATGATTACAGTGAAAGGGAAGAAGACGACGACGAAGATGGTAGAGGACAGGAAGAAATAGTAGAATTAGGCCCAGAAGAAGCAAGAAGGCAATAGAGCACGCGGCAAAGTCCACCTTACGCTGTGTTGTGCTTCACGTTGGAACCACAACCCCCCTTGTTTCGTCCCTGAAACAAAAGAAGGAGGGAGAGGGATTTAGGGTATAAAAACAATAAAATAAAGAAAATGTAAACATTTTGACATTTGCTAAAACTTTTTGTAATCGTTAGTCACGCCAAAGCTGAAGCCCTGTTGGGATCCCGGCTTTTAGAGGTCGGACTTCTTTTTTCGCAAATTTGTTCGCTTACATACGTAAGGTTACATACACCAGCATGTGGCTGTGGGCCTAATCAGTGTTGCCAATCTACAACATCTTGCTCAAAGGAACGCGTAAGAAAGAAAGAAAGAAAGAAAGAAAGAAAGAAAGAAAGAAAGAAAGAAAGAAAGAAAGAAAGAAGCCTGAATTTAGCAACCTCGACAAACTAGTCGTAAAGTATCCTCACTGACGCCCCCCTTGTAGCTGATAACTATTCTGTCCTACGAGCGAGGTGGGCTTAATATTCAGAAACGGCACCAATTCGGGCCGCACCGCTTCGCGCCAGTCTACTCCTGGCAAGGACGAAGTACGACAGAAACAGATGCGACGTAGGCCAGGAGCCGTTCATGGAATAGTCTCACGTTTGAGAGTCTGTGTGAAAGCACCCACGGTTCTTTTTGAGAGCGACCAAACGCCAAGGTTGTTTGAACAATAAAGACCCTGGCCCTCTGTCAAGCGCGCGAAGTGGCCAGGCATACACAGTGGAGGCTGCGACTCAATAAAACCGAGAAAGATCACGGGGCAGGCTGCAGAGGCGAAATTAACGGAACCGACGACAACGCGGAAAAGCCGTGCAGCTCCTCCTCCGTCGCGTGCGGGACGCGCGAGCAACGCACGTCGCCTCATTCCACTCGAAGCGAAAAGCGCAGAATTACTCGACGAGCGAACGGAGCATGGCGGAATTAGTACAACGATCGGGCCGAGGGAACGAGACGGTTGATTGACAAATCCGAGCGCTGCTCGTCGATATGTTGACAGCTCCGCAGTGTTGACTCGGAAAGAAAGGGGGGAGGGGCATCGCTTCCGAGTGCGAGCGCTCAATTAAAGAGAGACGACGCGCAGCGCTCGATGGGGCCGATAACTCGCGGCGCGTCGACCTGTGCAAACTGCGGACGGGGCCACGCCAACAGCGCCACCGTGATGCTGCACGGCGGCCCCCGCAAGCACTTGAAACTCGCTGGCATCCCCCCCTCCTCGACTGGAAGGTGGCCCTCGAGCTTTTGTCTCGGCGAACAACTTGATCATCCCCGGCAATTAATCAAACAGGGCCGTCGGACGGACGACCCGCTGAGCTCTCTCTCTCTCTCCGAGGGCCGATACAGGCCTGGCAGCTCCACTTGTTCCCGATCTGACAGCTCGGATGGCCCGAGCTGGGGGGGTCGCACGCTTGCCTCGCGGAGCCGGCAGCCCACTGACAAGAATCCCGCGCCGCACCCAAGTGGCCCCGGAATTCGCCCGTCCGCAAGGTGATTACGGGAATCCCTCCCGCCGGAAGACGCCCGCTCAGCATGAGTCCTCCCCCCCCCCCCCCCCCCCCCCCCCGCTCTCATCCACTTCCATATATCGTTGGGGTTCACCTAGCGCGCTCGCTGTCGCTTCGGCCGTGTCCCGGGCGTATAGTGGACTGCTGCGTCCGTACAAGCCGATGCTTCTCCTTTTCCTTCTATATTAGTCCCGTTCCGGTGGCAGGGAGTGTATTGAATCATCTAGCGACAAAACCCTTCCGGCCATGAGATTTGATAGCTTACGCGATAGATGTAGTCGAACCAGAGAGAGAGAGAAGAAGAAGAAAAAGAACAAGAAATGCACCAGGGTGTAGGGAGACATGGCATGAAGTTTTCCTCTTGGCGAGTAGCTATCGTGAACGTGAAATCGGCTCGGGTAGAGGGCATCTCTGCGAAGAGCCAATGAATCACCAAACATTTCCTGAGTAGCCACGAAGGCAACCGTTACCCACGGCGCGGTGTTTCTCTGACACGACAGGATGGCTGGGTTTGAGTTGATGCTTAAAATGGCAACACGGTCAAACCAGAATAGCAACGTTGTCCTGTTAATTTATCGTGCCTCGTGCTCTCTGTGACGCGGTTGCATAAACTAATAAAGAAATTGAACTTCTAACTTACGAAAACTGACAATACATTGTGCACTAAAGCTACGACGCAGGTTGATTTGAAATATGCTGCGTCTTGTGCTTTCGTGCGCAAGTGGCACGGTTTTGGCAGTTTATCTGTTTTTGCATTCTTTAGGTTGCGTGTTGCATATCAACTTAAATTTGTGTGGTGTCTTGAAATAAAGGAGCCTCTGGGACCTACACGTAAAGCAAGCTGGGATAGTGTTGAAGTATACGGTCCTCCTCCTCCTCATCATTATATCGTCAGCAGCGTGTTCACGCCCACTGCAAGGCGATTCCTGCTGCTATGTTTCTCAAGTGACGCAGTCATGCGGCCATGTTTTCCCCGTACACTTCTTGATCTCGTCTGGCCACCTTACTTTCTGCCGCCCCTTGACACGCTCGTCTTCCCTTGGAATACACTTTATTACCCTAACGATCATCGATTATCTTGGCTTTTCTTTACAGGTCTTGCCCGTGCACTTTTCTTGATTCCGTTAAGATGCCATTAGCACGTGTTTGTTCCCTGACCCACACCGCTTTTCTTTTTATCCCTTGACATTACGTCTGTCATTTTCCATTCCATGGCTCGCTGGGTATGTAAGCACCTGTAAGATGCAGCTGTTATACACTTTCCTCTTGAGGGACGCTGGTAAACTGTCATTCATGATCTGAGAATGCCTGCCAAATGCACTCGACCCCACCAGGGTATAGCCAGTATTTTATTTCTGGGTGGAGAGGGGGTGGGGGGATTTAGCCCTTCTTTACGTATGTTTGTGTGCGTATGTATGCACATGCAGATACAAACTAAAGAGAACTTACGAGATTGGGGTATCTATTTTCATATATGTAGAAAGAAGAGTGGGCACTTTCCAGTTGTGTTTGAAATCAAAGTGCGAGTCCCCTGGTGCGCGCAGTGCAATAATATTTCTCTAATGTGTTCACAAGAGCCTCTACGAGTGATCGGCACCGTTTTCTAACTTTGTTCAAAAAGTGTTGCGGGTGCCCGTTCAAGTTACAGAATTAAGCGGCATTACTGAACGTGCTAGACTGTCGAAGGAACTCGAGGTGTATCTTGCCACTGACATGACTGTGGGGCCGGCTCCGATTACTCGAAAGTCAAGCAGCAAACGTGACGACACTGTATACCATATACGAGCAGCTGGGAAGACAGTAAGCTTTGTATTATCGATAACGGGATGTCGCTATTCCCTGCACATTATATGCAAGCGACATAGAGTGAATATAGAGCCGTTGGGAACTGTTGTGATTTTATTCCAGTAATGGCGCAGCATCAAGAAACAACGTCTACATCCGACGAGTCCTTACTGCTCGAATTGCGGTCACGGACTCGGCAAGTCAATCTGTACCGTTGATTCTATGGCAAGCTCCGAGTCGGATGACAGCGGGTGCGGGGAGACCGTCCTCGCGACACACCTATACATCACAGTGACAGCCTTACGTGCCACAACAGTGTTAAAACGTCATACGGCTTTTGCTAGCCACCATGGGTGTGTCACGTCCCTGTCAGTTTGGCGCAAATATTTTTGTGTCTTTTCCTTATATGCGTTGGCAAGACAAGTACTTCCGACAAAAAAAAAAAAAAAGTTCCGCATCTGGGGCCGCATTCTGACTCCGCAGAGACCATCGCTTTCGGCGACAGTATCGCCTTGCGTGGCATAAGATCTCGCACGTCCAATGACGTAGCGGCTGCTTGCTCGCCTTTTCCCAGCGTGCCAGTCAGTGCGGACTGAATGCGACACTTCAACGATATCGCACAATGCTATAACCTCGGCATACGCCCCTAAGCCTGTGGCAAACGGCTGTCCGCGTCATGCGGACAGCGGTTTCTTTATATGCGCGAGATTTAGACAGACTATAAGAAAACCAGAGTAATGATATGTGAACCCACAAGTACGCGCCTTCCTCTGCCTGTTCATCCTGTGTAGATGTCAGTGAAGTCACTTTGCAAATAAAAACGCCATACACTCGCATATCTTTAGGAAGGACAGTCGCTCGCATGCCAAATTGGTATTGTTATTAGGCCGCGAACATCACGAGACACCCGTTATACGCGGGGCATGCACGATATCACGCACATACGTTGGCGACAGCTTCGACGGCACGTGCAGGGTTATAACGTATATACTACCAAGTCTTTTTCATTTGACATGGTTTGGCACGCATTTCGAAGCAGCCTCGAAGACATACCCCTAACAATTTCCTGGCCACCCACATCGAGAGACGGCGCGCTTTCTGTACAGTTCCTTTCGAGCTGTGAGCGCCAAACGTTCCGGCTGCACGCTGGCTGTCCTGGCACACGGACAGGCTTCCACTTCCTTCTCACTTGCGTTGCTCCCGTTGACAGGCGAGACACCGAAGGCGTATATTGCTGGCGCCAGCCATGGCGCATTCCTTATGTCGCGCTCCAATGACGCATCGTGCGTGCGCTATTAGGTAATGGTCGTTTCTTTTCGGCCTTGGCAGGGAAGCCGTCCTGCTAAGTAGCTGCGTAGGCGTACACAGTACTCGAACCAGCTTATACTCGCGCAGCGAGCGACGCTTTCTGTTTTGACATTCACGTGACTGAGAGGCGGCGACGATACTTTGTATTACGTACGATACGGAGAGTGTGCAAGAGAGATATATTCGCTTGCATGATGTCCGGCTTTCGCTATCTCCATGCTTCCGGAACGAAAAAAAAAACGCGCAGACAGATATGCACGAGCGAGTTGAGATGAGGCGTGCTTTGACTTTCTGCCAACATTGCTGTGGACTTGCATGGTGCTCATCTTTACGTGCGCGAGCAAAGTACGCTTTCCTTCCCGTCCTTCGCTCTCTTTTTTTTTCCAGTCTCTAGAAACCCATCCCCGATTGCAAGACAGCAAGCTGGACGTGCGCCTGGTTACCCTGCCTTCATTTCCTCTCTTGTACCTTTATACACCAATATTATCCACAGAAGAGCGAGGTGGAAATAAAAATGCGACAGCACTACAAAGCTACGGACAGCACTATGGAAGGATTCTGCTCTCACTTGCGTAACTACAGAACAACAGAACGCTATGCCAGATATTTGTCGGGCGTATTTCGCTAAATTGGCGCTAAGCCCCGGATTGCCCCTAAGGGAGCATTAGTGATTTTCTGCGCACTTTGGGCTCTGCAATTTGGGCGCGCGCGTTAAAGTGAATGACTAAAATAATGTTCAAGAAATGTTCGACTGGTAATCCAGACAATATTGCATGGTCCGCTATAGCTCCGTATATAATCAAGTCTGTTTGCAGCGAACATTATCGCATGATACATGCAGTGCGCAAGGATTCCAAGAACTATAAATCAAACCTGGCAGTTTTGTGTCGCCCTTACAGCGAGCACGGCACTGTAGCGGTGCGAAAAGCGCGCCTGGGTAACCTTTACAGCGGCGAGTGTTTTTTTTTTTTTTTTTCCACCGACGCGAAACTATGGTGGCCAGCGGGGCCACACTAGAGCTCTGCGTGGACGTGGCCGTTTGATCAGGTATGCGATGGCCGCGGTCCGGTTGTTCGAATGCGCGAAGGCAGCGCTCCCGTCAAGCGCCATCCATCACTCGCCTGGGCCTTGGGGCGCAAAACCAAGCCTGGGAAACAGAGTGACACATTGCCGAGCAAATCGAGCGACCCCTCCAAGCGGCGCGCGCGCCACCCCTCTCACAGCGAAGCGTGCGCTGATGCTAGAATAATAACGAGCCAACTGTGCTGGGCCGTGGGGCAGTGGTTCGGGGACTTTGGCAGCACGAATCTAGAAGCACCCCCCTGCCCGTCCACCCCCCACCCATGTCTACCTGTCTGTGCAGTGGAGCTCAAGAGCACCGGCGCAGCTGAGAGGCTCGCGACAGCTGCTGATCACCCCCCGCAAGCGCCGGCTGTTTCACGGGCCAATACTTCACCCAGGAACGGAGCCCGGCCCGTGGGCTTCCGGAGTGGGCCCCGAGAGTCCTTCGGTTCGACTCCCACGCACCTCATTCCTCGAGCGACACCTTGAATAAAGCTGCCTCTGTTCCAGGCATCGCGTGCGAGCCGAGCCCAATAATTCTTGTCATTCTCGGTGCACTCGGGGGCCTTACGCGGTCCGCCGTGGAGGCACGGGGGCGCTGTCTTCTCCAAATAAATTGCTGGCCTTTTCGCCCGAGTGAGTGCTGCGGCCAGACAAGGGGTTCGGAATTGAATGTGCGCCACTTGGAGAGCAGTAGCCATTGAACGCGACTGTTGTTGCTGCTATAGAGTACTCGTGATTTACTCGTTCGGGCAGCCTCATGACGGACGTCGTGGCGTGGGACGCCGAGAGGAAAGTGGGGGGTGCTGCGCTTTGCAATTTTGTGATTTAATTACGCTCGAGCGGTCATGACAGTATAAGAAATGTAATGTATTGCCTCATATATCTTTTCTTGCTTATAGGATGCATATCGAAAGTGCCCCAGCGGAGTATACTTCGAGCACTTTGCAATGACCTAAATACTAGTCCGTGAGTTGCTTCGGTACATTGAAACCAATCAATCAAATTTAGCGAGGCCCTAAACGGTTTTTATTTCAATTTAGTGCTAACTGTGTCGTACTCGTGCTCCTCAGGAAACCAAACTTCCTATACACAAAACTCTCATACGTCCCATTCTCGAATATGATTGCGTTGTGCGGAATTCCTATAGCAAATGTCATATATATATATATATATATATATATATATATATATATATATATATATATATATATATATATATATATATATATATATATATATATATATATATATATATATATATATAAACGGAATCCGTTCGAAAAAGGGTTGTGCGTTTTGTGCGCAAGAGATATGACAGCGATTTTTCACCGTCCAATTTTCTTCCCCAGCTATAGGTGTCACTATACTTGCAATGCGTCGCCGCGTTGGATGCCTGAAATTTCTTCACACTCTAATCAATTCTCCCCGCTTCGACACTCTGGACAATTATCTCAAGTTTTTCAGACCTTCATCTACGAGAAGCGACCACGCCCTTAAAATCGCAACCTTTTTCACCCGCACTGACAGGTTCAAGCATAGCTTCTTTCCTTAAAGGGACCGACAACCAACTCTTAAGGTACCTGTTTTCTTTATTTCAACGGAAAGCTTACGGGTCAGAGTGTCCTGTCACGCAGTGACAACAGGGAAAACGCGGTGAAACATTTTTATGAGAATTTTTGGCCTATGAAGTCTTACATGCAACACATGTTGCAAACAATGGCCGACAACCGTCCGACGTCCTCGCGCCAGGCAGCGCCTCCACAGAGCGCATGCGCGCTACGCCTGGGAGCCACTGAGCGCATGCGCCAAGGTTAAAAACCGGTTTTCGGTTGCCGCGAAGGCAGCGCCGCTTCTCAGCGTCGACTCCTTTTACTGCATAGAAAGGAAATAGTAGGGCGAAGATGCGTTTTTATGTGTCGATTGCAACATTAGGACCGAGTTACGGTCGTATGAACACCAACAGGCTACGTACGACGATTCAAAGACTCCAAATAGCAGTGCCAAGGCGTCTCCACCAGGCCGCGCCACATTTCAGTTGCCGCAATTTTTATGCTCAATTTAAAAATGCAATTCCTGTTCAAATTGCGGTAGGGTGCTCGATTCCGTCACTATAATTCAAGCTCTTTCGAAATCCACAAATGTCCACTCACACGTTCTGGCCAGTTATCGGTCCCTTTAAACTATCGAAGCCTGGAATTTGCTGCCTAGAAGTGTCCATTCCTTACCACTTAAGAGAACTCGAAGCCTGCTCATGAATGTTGTGGTTGTTGTTTATTCACAGTCCTGCAATAGGCTCGCTGAGGCTGTAGCATGTGTAAATAAATCGAAATAAAAATGTAGCTGCCTTTTACACAAGCAAAAATAACTGAAGCAGCTTCACTGACCGAAAGTCGCGAAGAACGGTAAAGCAACTGAGCTGGTGGCAACGAAGAAGCTGGTGGCATCATTTTGCCACATGCTTCTTCGTCTTCTTCTGCGTGCTGTAGCTGTACAAACAATGTCACTCATGATATCACTTTCAAGGCATCGCTAGCATGATACCATGATAACACTATCATTAGCACGATCATTATCGCTAGCACGTAGCAGTAGGCTGAGGGCAATGATTTGGGTAGCGGGTCGAGGACAAAAGCGGATCTGCTTCTCCCTTCTGCGTCATCCGAGACTTGTTCCTTTCTTTACCTCTCCCACCCTCCCTCTTTCTCTCTCTCTCTCTCTCTCTCTCACTTACTCGCTCTCATTTTCTCTTTCTCTCATCCATAGCGAGTTATGTTACAATCGTCGGTATCAATGCATGTTTTGCCTACATTGCTATAGTGGCCTTCGAACCGTTGGTACCTGGGTTCGAATACCGCCTCGTGAAAAAAGTTTCTTTTCTTTTAGTCATATCTTTTTGCTCAAAACTGGGAACGATGGCGACGGCTACTACTACTACTACTACTACACTCTTAGCACGGTACCTTTAGTTTATTTTACAGGTACACAAAAATGTGAGGATAAAGCACTTTAACCTTTAGTAAAGGAGCATATTTTCATATTTTTGTGCACCTATAAAATAAACTAAATGTTACCGTTCTAAGAGTGTACGAATAAACCTCGAAGCTGAACAGCGCAGCTGTTAAAGGAGCATTGACACGAAGTTTTGACATTCTCGTATTATTGCTGCAAATGAAAGCACTGGCGTGGAGAACCCCAAGAAGAGTATCGTGGTGCCTCGCAAGGCAATGAATATATTTTTAATACGGTTTCCTTAAAAGCCCACTTTCGGTTTCGATTTCGAGGGGGCGGTTTCCTAGTGACGTGTCAACGTAGTCAGACGTACGTCTGAGTCACGTAGGGACAGCAATTCATGATAGCGTTGCAACTGTGTCGTCTGAGGTCAATTACACGTGGGGCACGCAAACAACGACAATTTCACGGTCGTCCAGTGATTCTGACAGCGATTTCGGCGATTTTTAATAGACTGTGCTCATACGTCATCGTAGGGTCCATTGCGCTGGGGCTGGCTTGTAGTGCTGGGTGACGAAAACTTTAAAACCAAACTAAAATATTTTGTACGTGTTTCCTGGCCTCCGTGTGCGGAGGGCGTTGACAATACATTGCTAGAAAACGAAAAATGTACATTTTAAGACGCCGAAAAATCGTGTCAGTACTCCTTTAAAAGGAGAAATTATATGGTGCGACAGCGATTTTCTGACGAGCGTGAGAAATTTTCGGTCCATGCATGACGCACTATGTCACATGGTGAGTGTTTCACAATTCTGTGCAATAAGCGTCGTGGGCCTCTTTATCAGGGTCTGCCTGGTGAGGCTATATTTTCTCTGCGACTCATTGTACACACATTGTTCGAGCGAAAGTAGATTTGTGGTGTATATGACATGATTGGGAGGCCCGTAGTTGCCCATAGAAAACCGCCACATATAGAAACCACGCACAACACAATGTTCTTTTCAGTGACAATCTAAGGAAATGTTCCGGAGAGTTTTATCACATTACTCTGGGGACACTGCATTGCACAAGCCAGAGTCCCGCGCTAACCTGCCATAAACCAGTAGCGTCCGCAAACGCTGAAACCTTACAAGCGAAACCCATCAACGGCACCTGCGCACTGCACCGGTATCTTCGACAGTTGCACTACCACATGGAGCATATAGACATTTTCCGTTGCCACACCTAAAATTAAATAGACCACAGGCGGTCCGTCTGCGGTTACTTCAGACGGGTACCTACCCGACACCGTACAACATTACTAAAATCTATCCGGATTTGGAATTAAAGACAGTGTGCGATGCATGTAATGGCGTCATGGAAATCAGACACGTGATGGCGGGATGCCCCACCTCTCTCGCCGATCCCAACCGGGAATGGGAGAAGTGCGGCTCGTCAAGAGCGAAGAACTCAAAGACCAATTAAGGGTTGTCCAGAAGGCCCACGACGAAGTCACCCGTCTCGGACTGGTGGTGCCAACGCGGACGTGGCCCGCATCAGGCCTGAAAAATCGAGCTTCAGGACTATGCAACAGAATTATTCAAGCAATTCTATAAGGAAGGAACCGCCAAGGATCACTGACCTTTACTCCACGAAGGCGTTCCTCGTGCCCGCTTAAGTTTACGTGCACTGCGGTGGCTACCAAAGCTGTAGCTTTAGGGAGTAGTAAGGTACAATTGACTCCTTACATTCGTGTATTCAGCCGAGACATTTATTTTTGCATAAGTAGTCATGCATGTAATAGAGTGATATGTTCTGTGCGGGGTGGCGTTGCATGTGACTTCGCTGCGTGTGCTGATTTGACCGTGTGATTGAACTCACACGTTAGTGTGAGTTCATTCTCACAGCATTATGTTGTTTGCTGCGTTCTCTGCATTCAGAAGGTAGGAGGAATATATGTGCCGTCAGTATACGCGCTGAGGGAGGTGTGGCTTTCCTGATGCGCGTGGTATGTGTAAAGTGACAACGATGAGACAGATGAGGAAACACTGCGAGAAGCAGCTGCTTGCCTGCAAGGATTTGTACAGCACCCCCTCCCCTGGGAACCCCAAACACACCCAACAGTTTTCCAGCGAACTAATAGCTACGTATATCCCCCTTCAAAAAAAAAAAAAAAAAGCGAAATTCTGGATAATCACCTGCTTGCCTACAAGGCTGCATTTACCAGTTTTTGTATTTTTCAATGCCGCACCTTTGCAAGGAATCGTCGCAATGCTTGCGAGAGACCTTAATACGCCCATTATGCTTATTGTGTAGATATCAAGCAAATTATTGTGTAACACTATATGGGATGGTCGGAAACAACATTTCCGACTGTATGTAAAGGCATCAACGCAAAAATTGACAGGACTGTGTCAGAGGCTCACAAGACAAACGCTATACCGACAAGTTTATCGTAAACAAAACAAAACAAAAGATTAAACAGCATATTCCTTCGTCTGACATACTATGTGCATCTTAGAACAAAGGAAATGCGCACCTGAATGATGAGCTTGGCCCATGATCACTTCTTTCATTCCTCCACGTTTCACATTCGTTTCATCTATGCCACTCTGAATGAAAGTTCGTCTTTATTTAGGAGAGCTTATGTCGCGAGCTTCATCACACGTACCGCTCCATACTGGTTGAACCAATGGGGATGAGTTTTCTCTCAATCCTTACACAATGTACCAGTTTGCCCACGTTATTCGCGCATGTATACACTGGACACGTTGCGCCGAGACAACGAGGCGACACCCTCACCTTATCTCATTTCGGTACAAAGAGTAAGCAACAAGAAAAAAAAAAAGCGACGCATATCCGTTTTATACTTCAGAGAATTGTTTATTTTTTCTGTATATTTTGGCATACAACGCAGACACGAGGAAGCGATGGACGCGCGCAAGCGAGCCAAAGCAGCGTCACGCCGAACGGTTTGTCAGCTGACACGCGCTGTCGTTGACACACGAGCACGGCTGGTGGAACTGCGAAACGGTCGGTGGATGCTGTGACACCGGCAGTTATCGCGAGGCGTGTCTGGTGGTGGCCACAGGTGGCCCACTCCGCGCACCTCGGCGGCATTTTCGGCGCCGTCCTTGCAGCCGACCTTGAAGAGCGCGGCCACAAGGGCCCCGACGGCGTTGCTGAAAAACACGGAGTCCCGGGACCGCGTTCCGCGCGCCTTGTAAATCAGGGCCGCCGAACCCCTTGCCGTCCGAAGAAGCGGCGGCAGCCGCGAGCGCGGCTCAAGAAGAAAATAGCCGGCCGTGTGAAAGGCGAACGTTGTAAATCGCTGTCTTACGGCGCCTTTTCTTTCGCCGTGTCTGGCCGCTTGGGGTCGCGGCGCAGGTGCTTCAACGGGAACAGCGTCGGAATGCCCGGCGGCTGCCTTTGAAGTGGCCCGCCAACAAGCGGCCTGCTTATTGCCCTAATCTATATATCACGTCAAGGGGACAATCTGGGGCTGCCGCGAAACAAGTCGCGTCGCGGCAACAACAGGACGGCCCTGCGATTAACCCGCGGCCGCGGCTCCGGGCCGCAGAGGGCTTTGATACGAGGAGGTCGATTCGCCACGCGCTTTGCCACGGTCTCCACAGAAACGGAGCGGTGTATATGATCCACGAGGATACGCAGTCCTTCTGTGTGCCGCCATCTTCGCATCTCACCTGCCCTGCCTTGCGTAGCTATAGAATCTTGAGCATGCACTTGTCATAAGAGCTGCGCGAGACGTAGTGTTATTCTCACATTTCAGATCGTTCTCACAGGGCTGCATCGGAAGGAGTGGCGTTTGCGTGCCGAGAGCCCGTTTTCAATTTCAGTGCAGCAACTTGGTTTCTCGGGGGCGATGGTGACACCAGGCTCGCTGTGTTCACTGGCACATTTTTCTTTCTATGGCTCGAGGTTATGTGACAACCTCCCAAGTTATTCGCTGACGTATGTGAAAGCATTTCTGCGAATCTTAACCCGGAAAGCACGTCACCCGGTTGTAGGTGACATGAACTATAATACAAAATAGCACATGCAAATGAAATAGCCACAAGAGAGGGAAATAAACTTTATTGCTGAACAGACGACGATGGTCGTCTTCAGGTGTCTGGCGCGTCCACAGTCCAGGACGCCGTGGACCCTCGCTGCCCGTCTCGCTCTGCCCACCAGGCGGATCAGCTGGTCTTCAAGGCTACGCAAGCAATAATTAATTATTGCAGTTACACTCAGCGAGCACTGAAGGACCATTATAAGTTACAGTGCGAACTTGGATAAGGACGAAAAAAAGAAGACAAGCGAAGACAGCTGCAAAGTGAATTTTAGTTAAAAAAAAAGAAAAGTGCACATATTCAGAAATGTACATGCGCAAGTACACACTGCTGGTGACAATGATAAAACGTTTCCTGCAATCAATACCTGTCCCTCGGTATTGATTGCAGGAAACAAATTGATCTTATACTACTAAATTTTTCAAAGGCCTTCGACCGAATGACCCATCAGAAATTACCGAATGACCCATCAGAAATTAATTTATAAGCTTAAGTTAAGGCTAGGTGACGTTCCCATAATTAATTGGATAACCGATTACTTAAGAAATTTGTTGAAATTGATGGTCAGTCGTCTGAATATGCCGAAGTATTATCCGGTGTTCCACAGGGTTGTGTACGGGGTCCAGTTCTCTTCTTAATCTTCATTAACGACGTGCCTGCTAATATACCTGTCAACATCAGATTGTTTGCCGATGACTGTATTATTTATAAGGTAATTAACACGGATGAAGACCATCTAGCCCTTGACTGTGCTTTACAAATTGGGACGGAATGGTTCTCCGACTAGCAGATGACGTTAAATGCTAAAAAATCAACCTACTCATAACCTCGAGAAAAAAGAACAAATCATTATTTCCATATAAAATTGGTGACACGGAACTAAGGGCTGTCACCAAACACAAGTACCTAGGATTAACTATAACTGAGGACCTCAGATGGAGTAATCATATTAATCACGTATCGGCATCCGCGCTCAAGTGACTGTTTTTCTTCCGACGCCGCCTGCGATCAGCTCCCTCAGAGACCAAACTATTGCCTTATAATGCATTCGTTAGACCCGTACTAGAGTACGCAAAATCGTATGGTTCCCTTTTACTAAACAAGATATCACCAAATTTGAAGCCGTACAAAGAAATGCAATTAGGTTCATTTTTAACAGATACGGGCCCCATGAATCACCAACTGCACTTATAGAAACCGCTGGCATAGATAGTCTTCAGCGCAGAGCCTGACTAGCTAGACTTAAATTCATGTACTTACTTATACATGACAAACTGATGTAACTAACCACATATCTAGGCCACAAACACGTCCTACAAGACATAACCACGCACATATGATCACTGAATACACATTCCATACGGACTGCTTCAAAAATTCTTTTTTTCCATTGACCATAAGAGAATGGAATAACCTTCCCCTACATATCATAGAAAGTACAACATTAACACAGTTCTTAACTGCGCTTGAAAGCGAATCTTGAATTCTGTTGAATATTTCCGTTCATCCTTTTTTCCCTTCCCCCCCTTGTACTGGCCTATCAAACTACACCTGTCTGCCTCTTTTTTCTTAATGGATTTTTCTGTTGTTCTTATTTCTTTTTACCTTAATTAAAGTGCCTTAGCATGTATTTGTCGCCTCGCACTGCAGCTCCACTGTGTAAAATGCCCCCCCCCCCCCCCTTTTTTTTTTTACCGTTGAAGTGCCTGGAGGTAGACAGTATGTTTTCCTCGCTTCGCGTTACGGCACCACTGTGTGGAATGCTTATTTTCCTCTCACCACGATTTTCTTCACTGTGCAAACCCATTTTAATTTTAGGTTCAACGTTCTACTAATTGCTATTGTTTTGCACTATATTTCAAACTACATTTATTGCCAGTGTAAACAAAGTTTGTGCTGTTTTGTGTTCTAATATTATATGTGCCCTCCTGCTATGATCCCTTTGATTTTGGCAGTATTTACAAATAAAAATAAATGAATAAATAAATAAATAAATAAATAAATAAATAAATCATTTCATATCAGTGAAAGTTAGGTAATAGGTGCATCACCACCTGCACACCGCCAAACAAACAAATAAATGAAAAAACAAACAAGTAAGTAAATAAATAAATAAACAAACAAACAGTGGAAAGTCGGTGCTGTCTTCGCTTGTCTTCTTGTTTGTCGTTGTCCAACTAAGCGCTGTAACTCATAATGGATAGTCACAAACTATAGCCCGGTCGCAAACCTTTCTGCACAAGGGCACTTGGTATTACACATTGCTAAAAATATGTTCTGCTTTCGCTGAGAGGCTCTTGGCATGTCACGTAATGGACACATATCCGCTCTTCCATTGTGCATTTGTCTGTTTTCATCGAAGCCCTACGATGACAGGACAACCTTTTACCGTAATCAGTGCTGTAATGCCCTTTTTATTTGTCTCACTGATTATGCACGCCTTAAGCCTCTAGATTTTCCCCTTTTTTTTAATTTTGAGTAGGACAACCACCTCCTCTTCCCAGCCACCTCTTGCACGCAGCCCTCGTCGGCCGCCATGTTCTTCTCAAACCTTTGGAGCGGAGTATGCGTGCGCGGATAGCGTCGGACTGTCAACACACGCCTGTCCTTGAAATGTGATAGTGAACGCGCCAAATATAAGAGAAACATGTTCTGACACGCACAACTTTCTCTGACATTACTTCGCAGCATAATTCGAGTGGCTATATGGGGAACACCTTTAGGAAGAACATGGCTGCCGAAAGCAACACAGACCAATCAGATGAGTCGGCGGCACGCCAAACATTTTCGCTTTTAAAAACAGCAAAGAATATCTAGGGACTTTAGTTCTGCCGTCAATTACAACTATGTTTGTTGTCGGTGTTGTTTTTTTTATCGCATTTACTTGCCTGGCAACATGTATCATCAAAGAAACCAAGGGGTCCTGATAACTGCCAATGTCTAGAACTAATTCTAGACGTCATTATCTGACGCCATGTGAGCTCGGTAACCTACACATAGACATCGACATTAACGTGGTTAATATCGCATTCAGTCTTTGCAAATTCCGAAGACGAAATGGCAGAACCAAATCCAAAAAACCTCCTCAGTACCAGCAGATTGATAGGGGCTTTAGCCCCCACTGTATTTGGCAGTGAACATTTCGAATACAAAGTAATAACTGTAGTTTGTGCTAAGTGCGTAGGTCACTCCGGTTCACTGAGGTTCATAGTAACTGGGGCTAACGCGCCCGTGTAACTAAGGTATTAGTGATTGTTAGAAACAACTTAATGAGCAAACAGACAATGAAGCCAAGGAAAGCATAGGGGAAGTTACTTGTGGTATTGTAATTGTGAAGAAAGTATAAAGGAATTTTAGTAGAAAGGAAATATTAGTGATGTATACAAATATATAGATCTGCATGCAAGTGCAGCGGTCAGGACAAATATTCGTTCCGTTAAGTTACAAATTACAATATAGTGTGTTACAGATACAATTATTAATCGGTAAGCATATCATTATTTAACAAAGACAATAAAGAGTACGACGTAAGACCTAGATGCATTTACAGCGCTCAACGATTGAAACGCGATACTCACACCACGTGACGGCCGGTACATTTTGTGCTATACTGGAGTGCGCTGGGTAATCAGAGAGGGATCAAAGTGAATTAAAATCTCCCAAAAAGTCTCTCGCTTTCACTGAGTACCACAAGAAATCCACTGAGTGTCCCTAGCGCAACGTAATGACGCAGTAAAGCATCTACAGCCGTGCATCGTGTTCCATTCGTTGAGCTGTACACATGCTTTCTAGCCGAGCGTACCGCAGTAGACAAGAAATTCGCAGTTCTGATAAACATATGCAGATACATGCATACACATGGATACTTCGGGCTCCATGCACGTACTTACCACAGAATGACCATGCGGAAGGGATCTAATAAATAAAAGTAAAACCGATATATATGGCACGGCGAGCTGTCGGTTAGTATACATTACAATATATATATATATATATATATATATATATATATATATATATATATATATATATATATATATATATATATATATTCTCTTGGGCTTTTCCCGGAAGCGCTGATAAAGAGTGTACACTATGTATATATATCGGTACTCACAAACATCTCCGCCATTACTGCTCGGTCACATGGCGTTCTTTTTCTTTATTAATCCCATTTCTATCACCCTTCCCACCGCTATAGCCTTGACACTTGCGTTCACTGGTGCCAGGACCGGCGTCGCGCATACGCATCGTCAATTGAATCCTTTCCCGCACTATATGACAGACAGCTGAGTGGGCTGCGAACAGAGGAGATCGCGCCCTCGACAGGCTGCCCCATCTTCGCGCAACATGCCGGCGTCGCGGACACGTAGCGGCGACAAGGCCAGCAAGTAAACGGACGAGCGCATCTTGTTAGTGCAAAAGAACGTCGCGGCGCGGGGACACGCGCCCATCATGACGCTTATTAGGTCATAATGCATAGCATTACAAAGCTATTTTCACTGAGCCAACTGGCAAGTAGGGCGGCCGTCCGAAGGTCGATGACGAGCGATGGACACATCATCAGCGAGGGCGCCCACGCCTTCTGCGCCCTAATCTGTCGTCGCGGCGAACGGGGCGACTCTATCAGGACGCGCGTTGACACGACAAACTCGGAAAATTGCGCGCCAGAGACGATCGCGCCCCGGCCCACGGAAGGGCCCGACGTCGGGCGCGCCCCGCGATCGCGCCAGCCGCTGTCGCCGCGAGACACTTTGTCGTTTACTTCGTGCAGCCGGGAAATTGGCTGCTCGACGATCGAGGGAGGAGAGGGCCTCGGCGTCTCCTGCAGCTTCGGCGTCGCAAACAAACTGTACCGCATCAGCGCCTCTTTATTCTTTCGGCCCATATCCTATAGACGCGGATAAAGATAAACAAAAGGAAAGAAAGAAATAAAGAATAAAAGGAAGAATGGTGCAACACGGCCTGTTCGACGAAGACCGATGCGAGCTCCGCGCACTCCCGCGGCCGCAAAGCGGGGAGCGGCAGTGTCCATCTATGCGCTCAGCGGAGGACACGGAGGAGCGGCCTCCTTGGCCCGCGCAACGCCTCGTGTCCCCCTCAATCAAGACGCACGGTGGCATATAGCGCTCCGGGATTTTCTCGGCAAGGACAGAAGACAAAACCGGGATGGCTGCAGATCAATCAACGGGCGTTTCGCGGCCGAAACCTTCGGCGCAGTCTGCTCTGCAAGATGTCGAGCGACGGAACGCGCATGCCGCACCACCGTGGTCACCGTATGCTTGTCTCCCGGTAGCAGAAACACACCGTGAGAGGATCACAAATATGAGACTGAGGGTGGCTGTTGCATTTTTTTTTATTTAAAATAGTCCTTATCGGTGAACGTAGCAAGGAATACATGCAAAAAAAAAAAATCATTCCGTTGCCCTGCACATAAGTAGGTCGCCCATACCGTGAGCATAATGAACAAGGAGTATTAAATGACACTTTTTATTATTATTCACTTCCGGGAAAGCTCATTTCCTATATGCGTGCTACACAACTCCACCCACACTGCATTTGTGCCAACGCTGACCAATGCGTTGTTCTTGCCTTTTGTGAGGGATATTGGCCATACCTTTTCAGCGGTACTTTCAATACAACCGAAAACTATTTCTCACTAGATCATGGCTTCGCAAAAGACGTCGCATGGCTGTGGTACCTGTCAATTGAAAAAAATCGCAGCATATCCACGGGGTGAATGATGATGAGTGGGCGAAGCTCCGGAGGGAATCATCGGTAAACCGTGAATCTTCCGTGCAATTCGCCCAGTCGATCATCGTGTAAAGACGTCTCACGCAGCCCCTTACACAAGCCGGAACGCGCACCGCGTTTGCCGACGCCATCACGTGACTGCTGAGAGAGTAAAAGGCGGAGAGGCCTCAGCGTCTTACACCAGCTTCTTACACGGGTCGTAACGCGCTAGCACAAACGCGTTAAAAACGCGCAGTCTTTCGTTAATATTGGGTGTTTACTGTCATCGTGGTGCATGTGTCATCGTGGTGCATGTGTCCAGTGCGGGCGCACTGAATCAACACAGCGTTTTCTTTTGTCTTTTCTTTTGGTACTGCGTATGCTGTGACAAGCGCATATACTATAGAGCAATACTTAGCGATTATAACGCTATTAATATTCAGCGTACTAGAACCACGGCACAATATTGCCACATATATACACGCAATGCAGCACATAAAAAGCTTTTGATCTGCAGCGCCTTCGTCCAGCAGTGGATATAAGAGATGATGATGATGATGAAATTTGTGTTGACACGTCTCGACGTGCAACAGCTGCAGGCTGGCATATAGCATTCAACTCATACGGAATTGGAATAGTTGACTTTTTTACTCTTTTACACGCGCGCTGACTGCAAACGTGAAGGGACCGCAGATCACAGATGCATGGCACAGTGCAAAACAGTGCACAGCGATACAACTTTTCGTACCTGTGCAAATGGACTTCCGTGCGTACGGCTATCCGTGTGATGCGAAAGAAAACACTGAGCTTTCGTTTACATAGAGATATAACGTCCAGGAAAAAACCGGACAGATAGAAGTTCAAGTCCACCACAATATAAATCCGGCTTGTTGCATTATCTCGGCTCTGCGAAAGTTACAATGAAACTTTGAACATTTCTGAATGTTTTGTACAAACTTACCGCTCTCTTCCGTGATACAAAGAGCACTACAAGGGATAGGGGCACAGCTAATTTTTTTTTCTTATTTTGCTGGAATCTGTCTTCCGGCAATGCTAATGCGGCTCATGCCATTGCACTATGTAAAGGGGGCCGCGAAACCAGCGTCTGGACTGGACTTCTTGTTGGGTTTTAAATGCGAATGCGACTCTGCTTGCTTGGATAAGTTTTCTTACAACCTTTATCATATATTATCGTGATTTCTCAGGAGTCATGTTGCTGCGCCCAATGCTTACTTATAGAAAACATCCACGCAAAAGGAGATGTAGTCAGGCTACGTGATGGAAAAAACGGCAGTAGTGTGCGCGAAATACTTTTCTGGAGTTGTTGGGCGGCTTGCTGTATATACAGGTACAGGTACAGGAGGTACGGGCGCCTCACCATGTAAGCATAAAGTTTCGTGTCGGAAAACAACTATCGTGCGCCTTGATAAACGTGCAGGACAGGAATTGCCTTTCGTTTGTTTCAACAGCATTCGCCGCTCACTCTCGAATGTCTGGTTTCGCTTTCTTCTACCTGAAACGGCAGGTGAAGGTAGAGGGAGCAAGCATTGTGAAAACACTGCAATGCAAAGTATACTTGGATAAAGGAATAAGATCCTTGCACTGGCGTTTCAAAAATTTCAGAGTGCCTAAAGCTAATTAATTAATTAATTAATTAATTAATTAGTAAAATAAAATAAAAGGGCAGTTACCGCGTCACTCAAAGTTTCCTGAAATATTGCATATCTACTTGTGAAATTACGGATGGTGCTATGAAAAATTGCACATATCAACGTCTGTTACTGTTTAGAAAAAAAGAGAGCCATCGAATATTTATGTATTTCTTGTAGGGTAGCAAAATACAGACAAGAAGTGCCCCTGCATGAGCCATCGTGTATGGAGGAATGAACGATAGAGAGAGGTGATATCGTTTCACATATACTTGAGGAAACCTTAAAGAAAGATAAGCGTACAAGCTCATTCCCCTGTGATGACTGATCACTCAAGTGCATTGTGCACACTAAGATGTAAACCACTCGCTAAACTCTCAGTTGGTTGGTTGGTTGGAAAACTTTATTGGGTTGGAAAACTTTATTGTAAACTCTCAGTACCCCAATTTTTATGCGTGGGCATGAGTGAAGCAATGTATTGTGAGCATATGTATTTCGGCATGGCTGCCACGGAGTGAAAACGTGCAGGAAATATAGGAACCTGTTTTTATTAGAAGAGTACGCCTCACCAAGTTCAATGTGCGACTCGCAAGTTTATTTTCGCGTCACCGACTACTACGGGTCTACAGAAAAGCGAACCACTCGAATAGCCCCTAAAAATTTCGAATAGTGCCAAAAAAAAAAAAAAAAAAAACACTTGGCAGTCTCTTTCAAAGCGATGTATTGATGTAATGACAGAGTTGAGCCTAGTGCTGGGACTCATCGGGTGACGTTCCACGCAAATGCATCGTGTTGAAGCGACGCCGCGCACATCGCAACTCTTGGTGCCCCGCCACGGTGGTCTAGTGGCTATGGTATACTCGGCTGCAGATCCGAGGGTCGCGGGATACGATAGAATACCGGCCGCGGTGGCTGCATTTAGATGAAGGCGAAATGTTGAGGCCCGTGTGCTGTGCGATGTCAGTGCACGTTAAAGAACCCCAGGTGGTCGAAATTTCCGGAGACCTCCACTACGGCGTCTCTCATAATCAGAGCTGGTTTTGGGACGTTAAACCCCACAAATCAATCAAATAAGCTCTTGGTACAGGTCGAATTAAACAGCCCCGAAAGCTTGCACGCGTCCTGCAATGCTGGCGTGATGAGTATCGCCGACAAAGTATTTTCATCGAATCGTCTCATACGTTATCGCTTGTTGTTCTTTCGTTTTATTTATTACCATTTTCTTTCTGTACATGGCGATTTTTTTCAGTATGTTGCGGCGAGGTGAGATATTTTTGACGTCGAAGTGCGCTTCCTATTTTTGCTAAATGTTCGCGTACTATTTATTCTCTGTGTTTTAATACGCACTTGTGCTCGGAGATCCCGCAGTTAACGTTTCCTCACATTGTGGCCCCCACTGCCCTACTGTAATGCTGAAAAGGCGACTTGGATTACTGAAATAAATAAATAAATAAATAAATAAATAAATAAATAAATAAATAGGTTTGCAGACTGGAAACCCTCGGCAGCACTATTCGGTTTCCCTGCAGCCTACCCTACCTAGCCCCCCCCCCCCCCTTTTTTTTTTTTTTGTGTGTTGTGTGTGTGTGTGTGTGTGTGTGTGTGTTTGGTGAGCGATGCAAAGCCCGTCCCGAAAAAAATTTCTGGACGCTCCTCCTCTGGGGCACCCCAGTTGGTAAGGGGGTATCAGCGAAATCTGGCTCACGATGTACCCTGTAGAATGTTCCAAATGGACAGCGCATTCAACACAGACCGTGACGTCACGAACAGAATAGCCGCACTGCGGTGAAGCCAATGCGCGCAGTGGAAGAGTGTGAATCGTCCAAAGGCAACCTTCATGGCGCGTTATACGTATTTTCTGGCGTAGCTGCATGCACTGCAACGCTGCTGCAATACAATCGCGCCTTGCAGCCCGAATGTAATGGGTGGTGGTGGTGGTAGTAGTATAGTAGTAGTAGTAGTAGTAGTAGTAGTAGTAGGAGGAGGAGGAGGAGGAGGAGGAGGAGAAGAAGAAGAAAACATTATTTTCGATTTTTGATGATATAATCCTAGAGTGTGGAGCCCTCAGCACAGGGCCCCATTTGCTGCGGCAATCTGACTGGCCTGGTCAATCAATCGTCGCTGGTCGGCCATGTCTGCGCAAGAAAGAGCGGCGTCGCACCTGGAAAGGGAGGGGTTGGGTATGATAAGCAGTCCGGGTAGTTTGGAGCCTTCCCATTTATAGAGTGGCAGAGGTTATAGGTGCCTTCCACAAAAAAAGACGTCGGTCGGGGCCGATCGAAGTAAGATCACTAATGGACAGACACGTAGATCTTTGGGTTCTGTCCACTCCCCAGAAATAAAGGATCGCCAATTAACATGCTGAGCCTAAACTTTTCACATACCATAAACTTAGTTATCGCATTCTTTGTTTTTTCTTAATGCAAATACTTAATAGGTAACTCCAGACGCTTGTGCAACCCTTGAAAGACGGGCATGTCGAACGAAATATTTATTCACAGCGCGGAGCAACACAGTTTCCTGCCGTTTCCTTTGCATATACATTTTATATATCCTGTTCCTACAATTTGCACTCAATGCCCGTCCTTCAGAGTTTACGGCGACCGTTCGTTCTCCGTGACTGTTTCTTACGCGTTAATACTCTGCTGTGGAAGCAAATAGACGCTCATCTCCACTTGGCACAACTAAGGGATTGTAACGGTTCTTATCCATTTATTGAGTCTCGGTTTATTTATTACTCGATGAGCGACCAAATATGCGTGGTAACGTTGGCAGGATATATATGGGCTTCCGGCTCTCCACAGCGTCGAAGTGTTGAAACAATAAAGTTATTACGTGGACGTGAGAAGCTCATACTCGCAGAAACAAAACAACGTCTGAGAACACACGCTTATGAGTCACTGGCGTTGAAAAGGCGAAGATAAACAACTCTTCGGAGGGAATTTGTGCCTTTTATCCTGCAACTGATTCTTTAAGGCGGCAAGTTATTAATAGAGGCTCACTCACAGACGAAGCTCTCACATTAATTTCCAAAAAAAGCGAAAAAAAAAGGAGAATGGAAATATGGCGTTCCTTCGCTGCTGCCTGAAACGCCTGAGCGTTTGCCAACTGTATGTAATGAAATTCGCGAATGAAGGAGAGCTCTTTAGTCAGAACAATATTTTGCCATGTATACCTCATTCGAAATGGGGCTTTTGCCAACAGCTCCCTAACCGTGAATCGTTTATCGTTTGACCCCACTGATCTACACAACTTGCGAAATGAAATGTCCTTAATACAAAAACAGAGCTCGAAACGGTGAGGGAGGGACGTTCGATGGGCGGTGAATTCTTGATACAAGGGGGGCGAAATTTTTTTCGCTTCAACTGGCACTTTTCCGTCGACACCCCTTAGAAAAATGCCACATATGGCGATATCAGGAATTGGGCATACCTGGCTATATATGGTAGGTGTCCGTAATGTGGCCGCATTTGCCCCCAATTGTGATAGAAGCATATATGGCAATGAAAGGCCAACACGGGGAATGCCACAGTGTAAGACTCTCATACGTATTGGGCAAATACGGCCACATACGGACACGTGTCATATATAGCCAGATATGCATATATGACCATATACGCGTATCTGGCTATATGTGGCACGTGCCGTATGTGGCCGTATTTGCCCAATACGTATGAGAGTCTTACATGGCATTCCCCGTGTTGGCCTTTCATTGCCATATAAGCTTCTATCACAATTGGGGCAAATGCGGCCACATACGGACACCTACCATATATAGCCAGGTATGCCCAATTCCTGATATCGCCATATGTGGCATTTTTGTAAGGGATCGCATGGAGGGCGGCCATCTTGCACGCTTTTGTGCGAAGTGTTTTCAGGCATTCTTTTTATACTCGCGCAAGTATCTCTTCACGTACCTTCCCCTTCCGCGATTGGAGAATGGGAACGACGAGCGGTAAGATCCTGTTGTTTTTGAGCACCGTCGAGTCCCATATGCGACTCCGGTTGACACCATGAGTAGGTGAACGCCAGTGAGACTTATATATGTATTTATTTGAAGTTCTTTAAGCTCATCTAGACGTTTCTCTATGACCTTCAAAATACCATGTAACTATTTTGTGCATGAGCCAGTCTCGCATTCCCTTACCTCTCGCTTTGGCCGACATAACTTTTCTTTCCATTCAACTAACAACTCACGTGGCATAGGAAATATAAGCTTTATAGTTACATTAGCTGCGCTTTGTAAGAAGATTCGGGATTGACATCTGTTATATGACTGAAATATTTCTTCCAGTCCATAGGTTTTTCCAAGCTCTTCGCCAGCACCGTGCATCTAAAAGTAAGCTACCATTTCTCTTTAACATTTCCTCCAGATCCCCGACTGGCACCCATATATCACTGTGGGACAGATCGTATAAGGTTTACCAGATGAATTTGGCTTTTGAGTCTCGCATCTCCTTTTTTTTTTAAATTGTTATCTTTGATAGCCCATCCACTGCTCTCTTTTCTAAAACAATCCTTCGCTGTGTGTTTCTTTTGCAGCGCTGCCATCCGCGTCTATCGTGGATATAGGGAAAACAGGCGGTGCTGTACAGCGCTTATTACGTCGTTGTTTATCTGCATACTTTCTCCTTTACCTGTCGTCATAAATTTAGTTATTTATGACCAGCCTCTTTGTTTTCTTCTTTTACCTTCGGAATGAGGGTTTTAAAGCCTTGTATTATTCCTGCTATTAATGTAGTGTCGTCTGCATATCGTAAAGTGGTAGCCTCTGTTCATCAAATTTCGACTCCAATATCCGTTTTCCAAGTCCGTAGTCTGCGAGTACGTGTTGTTCATATAATCTACACTAATATGATAAAAGAATACGACGTTGCTCAATCCCAAGATGAGCCTTAAACGATTCGTTCAACCCTGCTTATCGTATTTGGTATCATACTACTATAGTTTGGTTAGCGCTGGCCAAGGTAGGCTAGAGTGTTGGCAAAATGGTGGCTAATGCCTGTGTTGGCTAGTGCCGGTTGAATAATGGCTTATATCTGCTAGTGATCGCCATTGTCAGTTAGTGTTGGCTATACGTCGTGGATCATATCGAATAATGTTCGCTAAATGAAGCTAGATGTCAGCTAATATTGACTAACATTGGCTAATGTAGACTGCCTTTTGTTATAACAGCAACCCTGTTTTCATTCACTCTCAGTCAGCTGATGCATACACATAAACAACCTGAGTTGGTCCATGCTGAGCTTCTCCCTTAAGGAATGTGATTAGTAAGGAGTAACCTGTCTTGAAATGGTCCCCTCAATATAATTCAATAAGTTATGCAATGTTCTACTGAACAAGGATAAGAGGTATCGGTGGAACGGAGTCCGTTTTTGTTAGACGCGATCTTATTGCTTGGCGTAAGATCACTTACCTACGTTAGATATTACTTAACGTTGATTATGTTGTCTGCTTGCCTGCACGGAGAGAGCGAATAAAGAAAAAAACACGAAAAACAAGAGAAATGCGCCCACACTTATCTTTTTTACTGTGTTCTTTGCGCGCCCCGCCTGTAATGTGACTCAGTAAATTGCCAGAGGCTTTGACACCAGCATGGTAGCTAATTTCAGCGTAATACCTTTGTTGAAGCTTTGACTAAGCTGACATCCAGGCGGCGTACAGCAAGCGCGACGTATGTTGCGAAACTCTGCGTTAACCGACGCTTAATTGTATGCAAGCGCTTTTCTTCAGTGCGACAGCTTTGTTGTCTGCTTTTCGCGAACAATGTTGCCATTGGTTTGGCCCCAATTATATGGTAATTTTGTACACCTATAGCGGATACACCTATGCACATTGTGCTGAGCAAAATGTCCCTAAAAGAGGGTTAAATATCACGACACAACGGACGCCTCTTTTTCGGAAAGCTTCGCAATTCACCCTTGGAAGGTCTCCTGTATAGTGCAGACACGCGCCGTTTAGATCGTTTTCTATCCTCACTGTGTCGGCCTCGAAGGGGGGAAAAAAGAAAAAAAAAGAAGAAGGGGTAATTACTGCTCATGCACCTTGAGTTCGCATGTCGTAAAAGCGAATTTTACTGCGCACAAGCCAGTGCGTAATCTAGGCGATTACGAGGTGCCATTGCGAGCGTTTCGGTTTACCGCGAAACGCGGTTAGGTACGCCACATTAAAACTCAGTGTGAGCCGCGCGTGGAGGGACGATGACACATTACTACGCATCTGTCGCCGACTGGGAAAGGATTAAAAATTTAAAAAAAAAGTAATAACAAGGGTTCGCTGGCTTCAAGAGAGGGCGGCCCCGATCGACGGCCGCTGGCGTCTCCGGCACCGCAATATACGGCAACGCGGAGAATGCACGCGCACCATCCCGTTGGCCGTGGTCGCCAGCCGCGAACAACGAATCGAACAACCCACTTTCCCGCTTATACGCCGAAAGGGCCTCGATTGGGTCCGAACCTGATCATATATGCCGACGGCCTGCACAGAGCAAGCACAAGACGGCTCTCGATTCTTCTTGCCAAGGCAACGGAGCGAAGTGGAGATTGAGAACGGAAAGGCGGCTCGGTTGCCGCTCCTGCTCGGCTGTGACGAGGACCTGATTGCGCGTTTCGTCTCGCATCGCGTGGTTCGCGATAAAGATTGGCGAGCCGCAGGGAATGAGCAGTCAAGATGCGCTTATCCTCGACACGCTTGACAGTACGCGGAAGTGGGGATCCACAAAGCGAAACCGGCGGCGAGGCGAAAGGAAACGGCGCCGTCAGCCGCGTGCGGGGCGGTATCGTGGCCCCTGACGCGAGGGCGCGCGCCACACGCGGTTGCGGCTTAGTGTACGTAGTATATACATATGCCGTATACTATACGCCCCAGTTTGGCGCGCCGAACGAAAATAGAAAGTGGACTGCTTTCCCCTCTTCTTGAAATGGGCGATGACAGTTGCGCGAGCTATATGGGGACAGGTTTTCAGTATTACTGCGGGAGACCGGGTGCGCTTACGTGCGCGACTCGTTTACCGATGTGTGGACGACGTTGCTGGGCGCTCCTGCGTAGTACATTTAGGGAGCATGGGCGATATTCTCTTTCTCACTTTATCTGGCTGTAGAATTTGTCCATTCGATGGATGGCCACTGTGTCGTCTTCCTGTGCGAACTTCTCGGTGAAGTTTTTTTTTTTTTTTTTTTTGGTATTGTATACTGTTGCCGAGTGCAACATACCCTTATAAGGATGTTTTGGCGTCTTGAATCGAGACCATATGCAACGAAGAATGCGAAAAATATGGTCCTTCCGACTCTATCTATAATAACTGTAAACTGGGTGTATCGGCAACAATTCAAAATCATTTCTAAAGCAAAACAGAAAAAGTGGAATTAGAGATAGCTTTTTTGCGGCGAGACCTAATTCGTGCCGACGGACAGCGCCACGAGTGTGATTAATACTGACCTCGACGTCTTAATTATATACGAACTTACTAGCTTATCTTTTTAGTAGCCCCTGTGGGGGCGCATCCAAAGGCCAGCATCGGAACTGACCGTTGCTTGATGTACTATCGACCAAAAAAAGTAAAGGATGGAGATAGTAAAGCAGCGCTGTGCTGCTGAAGCCGCTCCCGCCACCTAAGCCATCATCCATTTACTTTTTTTTTTTTTTGGTCGATCGTACCTCTACGTCAAATAAATTCTGAAATTATTGCCAACTTAGATATCGGCTCGAAGTTTTCGCCAACGAAGGCGTCCATATGATCTGGTCTCACAAAACATATAGGATGGATTTCTGTGAATTATTTGAAACAATGCGCATCGTCACAAGGTGGCTGACAAGCATTTGGAACACGGTGCTAGTCTTGAAATGATGCTAGTTATTGCCTCGAGCATTAGTTATTTAACTTGCTCTCAAATGGATGATGGAAGACCTCTTTCTCGTTTCAGTTTTCTTTCTCGAATGCCAACCAAATGGACGTGACGTCTATATCTAAAGAAAACGCTTACTATATGACTTCATAGCATCGGGGCATGGGGTAAGCTGTCGAACTTATGTTACTTATGTTACTTAACCGCAATTAACATGTAATAATTTTTATTTCTTTTATTTACGAACACCGCTGCCCTTATTTACACGAGACACGCAGACTTGACCGAAAGAACTGTACTTTTGTGAAACATGATAAGGCGATCTCGTATGTCCATGTCTGAGCTAACGGCCATGGTTCAGAAGGTAAAGGAATGTAAGCTTCGAAAATACTCTTGTGAAATTAGCTTTTAAGTTTCATTTCGCTAACAGTTCGGAGACACTATAGATTGCGTCTAATAGTCAGAATAATTAATCGGACTGTTCGTTTTTCTACGCGATCTGCTTCACTAATAAGGTGTTTTTGATAGCGGCTCCAGGTTAAGTCACCATATTCTGATGATTTTCTAATAAGTGCTTTGTAGGTATTTAATTTGATTAATTTGGGTTATTGCGCAAAGCTCTTAAGAGGGATAGTTGGCCTTCAGCGGTATGGCTTATGGAGGATGTGTGAAGTTCCCGGTTGAGGTTTCGACCTGATGTTAAGGCCGAAGTATTTTACCTACATACATTCGTGGAGTTCGGTGTTTCCGAGAGTATGTACGAAATCAAATGGATTATTGTTTCTTGCAAATATGATAGACATAGATTTTGGCGCGCTCAGTCGCTCATGCCCCATGTATCAGATCACGAACAAATGGATTAAAATGAATTCTCTTATTCAGTTTGATTTTCCAAATTATGCGCAATTGTATATTCTACGCATTCATCGGCAAAAAAAGAAAATCTATATTGGTAAGCAAAGCCCCAGAATTCTATACCATGAGGTCACATAATCTATCTCGTTTGTCTGTATACAGTCAAACTGCCCTAACACCCCCATGATCAGCTCTGATTCATTGTATAGTCAGCACATATGTGGAATGGCGACATCGAAGCTCTTGGGCGCACGGGTTACCGCTTGAGACGACCGACAGGTGACATCATCTTGTCAATCTGTGTGGGAAGCACCTGTCGTGGAGGGTGGGGGGAGGGGGGGGGGAAGGCGACGATTGTGAAGGACAGTGAAGCGTTTGGTCTGTTTGTTACGTGATGTAAATAGACTTGCAGATTGTATTTCCGGTTTTTTTTATAGCTTGCATCCACGCCTCCCCTACCTTCCTCTTTCTCTTTTAGGAGAACAGGCTTCGAAGTATCCGCTGTATCAGTGCTAAAAATATACGCTAAGTGCGATCGTCGTTTGCAGTTGGCGCACGCGAAGGTATAATGAGCGAACGAGTTATTATTATTATTATTATTATTATTATTATTATTATTATTATTATTATTATTATTATTATTATTATTATTATTATTATTATTATTATACACGGAGAAGCTGCAACAACGAGTTCCGTCATCTTATGTGCATGAGAGAGAAATGAGATGCGGAAGGCTAACCGGAAGGTAAATATCCGCTTTACTGCACCCTGCATGCATTGTGGAATGGGGTGAGGGAAAATATAAAGGAAGAAGAGTGAGAAAGGGTGAGTCAGAAAAAAATTAACACAGAGACACGCATCAATGAGCCACATATACGAATATGCACACCAAGTGCTAAAGCACCGGCAACATGATGTCGCGAGAAAGTTTTCGCCGGAAGTGCGAATGTGGCAGCCGCCTATTTTAAGTCCGATTGGATTAAGTTAGTGAGATAGCAAAGACCTGCCAGAAAAAAAGCGAGTGCGGGGTCAAGCTTTTTCGAGAAAGCTCTCTCTTTCTCTCTGCGGGTGACTTACGAAGTGTTCGCAAGACAAGCAGAGATTCCGCTTCTTTCTGTGTTTCACCTCGAACAACTCCGCGCACGCGTTATCACCAGGATCGGCCGGTCGCGAGCGTCGAATGCTTAAAACCGAGCGAATCAGCACATTATACCGGCCGTACAGCGCGTGTAGCGGCGATCGAACGACGTAATGGTGAATCGAAAACGCAAATCGAACGCAAGTTTCACTTTCATCCAGGCACCGGTGCGTGATTTGGCCCTGACCGATCGAGGGCAGGAAGCCGGGTGACAGGCGTGCACAAAAGCTCTCGGCACCGCGAGAACGCTGATCGCCGCAGAAGCGGCGCTGGGTATACTTTTCAATCTGCGCGGTGAAGCAAGCATCTGTCGGGTGAAACACTGGCACGGAGGCCTATCAGGCATCGTTCAGCTACACGGAAACGAAAATACCGACAGGTTTCTCGCCTCTTAGCTCGCATGCGACACACGCGCCTAATCTTGCTCGCGGCGGCTCTGCACGCCGCAGTGCAAGATGCGCGCGCAGATTACGGCGGCTGCCAAAGGGTCACCGTGCGGCCAGTGAGGCGCGCGCACGGGGGATGCCCCCCCGGGAGGATGCAGCGGCGCGCGCGCATTAGGCATTCAGAAGCGCGGTGCGCAGCTGAGACGCGCATGGGGCCTCCATTATCCTCGGTTTTGATCTCCGTGCGCACATGTCATTCGGCTCGTCACCGCGCAGTCGCGAACGGCGGCAGCAAGAAACAAGGCGCCCACTGGTCACGTCGTTACCTGTATGACCGCCGCGGAAACGGGCATCCATCTCTAGACTGGTTTAATTCTCGGATCCGCGCGAAAGGGGCGACATGCACTGGTCCCTGACCCCCCTCCTCCCGACAGTTGTGCGCGCCTTATGGGCCGGCACGCTCAAGACAAACGGGACGTCCGCTGGAATCTCTGCCGATTTGCCACGCCGTCTCTCAGGCAATTTCCCGAGCTGGCAGCGGATGTCAAACGGCGCGCTCTGTGAAAGCCTGCCTTTCGCCCGCCGGCGCCCGGTTTCCCGGCGGCATCAGCCGTGATCGCCGCAGCGGCATTCCGTCCGCGGTGAACGCGTGCTCCTGTTGCCGGCTTGCGAAAGCCTCGAACGGCGGCGCGGGGAGCCTTCCTGGGGGACGACGCGCACTTCTGAGCCTCTTCCCTATGCAGTCCGTGGCCGTTCGCCTCACAAGGTTCACACAGACACGCGAGAACGAGCGCCGATACATGCCGTCACGCCTAAATTTACCGACGATACGCCTCGCGAAAGGAACGGTTCGCATTGCCTCCACAAAGTGCATTATTGTTCATTCGAGCTTCCTGTTGGTGAGGTTCGTACACGACATTCAACCTCGTGATATAGTTGATTTAGGTTTTCATTTCTGTTGCATTGTAAACTCCAACGGCTTTTCAAAGTTCAAGCGCCTAACATTGCCACTTAGATGGTGCCCATTATTACTATCATGGTTTTCATCTTGCAGTGCTAGCATGCCGAGGAGCCTCGCAAACAGGAGACGGGACAGCGTGAAAGGCACGTCTACCGCCGAGCAGCAAATCGGTATCGTTAAATGGGCCACCGTTAAAAAGCAAACAGTGCGCTTGTGATCATATACGGGACACCGACGTCATCGCGGACGCCACGTGTGAGTTCGAGCACTGCAAGATGTATGTGGTGCTAACCTCCTTGAGAGGAGAACTTTAGGAGGAAAGAGTCAACGTTTCGCGAATAAACGTGTTTCATTTCAAGATCTGCGGCGGCAACATAAATAAGTACCTGCAGGCAGAGGTTTACTGTTTAATAGTATGGCGGTTTCGGATGCGTCAGACAAATGTATTTCAGCGAGGACCTCATTGATGTTATTAGTCTGTATTCACGTGACGTGACGCAAAAGTTGTTTTCCTTATTAGCTTGGGGAGTCTGCCATTTATCCTAAGAATTAACGAAAGAAAACGAGAGATGCATGAAAGACACAGAAAGCTCTTTTTCATCCCGAAGTCACTCTATCTTCAACTGTGGCCTGTGGCTCTTCATGTGCCTCCGGCAGAGTGCCTGCTTGATTAATGAGGGAGGTGCAGACGAACCCTTCGTGATGAAAGCATGCCCAGGACATGAACCCCAGCGTGTGCAGCCAGAATCTCGTGTTAATATAAAGCATAACTGGCGCCGCAGTCGGCTGCATAAACGGACAGTATAACCACGACAATCGTGATAGCTATTCTTTTTTCCTCGATGTATCTATCGCTATCAGTTTTAAACTGCTCTACTGATCAAGTAAGATGAAAAGTTCCAGATTTCCAATCTGATCACTAAGGCACAATGAAACGAAGCGGGAAGTCAGAGCCCTTTGACAGCTATGACTAACATATATTTATTTATTTATTATCTCCAGCGAAGCTGAATGGGAGGAGGCCATCACAAGCACGGTGCTCCAAAAGCAAGCCCAGGCTATCCAGAGGGCCCACGAAAGGGCGGAGCGTCATGGCGTTCTTTCCTCCACGTGGGTGCGGCCAGCGGTTACAACGGCCTCCCGCTAGGGAGTCCTTACGTAGCTCCTCAGGATTAATTAAAGTTCATTGTCTGTCTGTCTGTCTGTCTGTCTGTCTGTCTGTCTGTCTGTCTGTCTGTCTGTCTGTCTGTCTGTCTGTCTGTCTGTCTGTCTATTCAAGTACATCACAGGTTCTCATTTGGAACATTATGTGAGGGGGGTAATACATCATTATTCAAACAGCACAGATCGTAAGTTAGTGAATTCAGAAACTGGTCAGTTGTACAAAGTGAATACTAAATACAGATCTTTCAATACACTGAACATATTAGTAGTAATATGGCTGAAAGCGACAGGCGAAATGCGCAATAAAAGAGACTTGACTCGCCCATACGGATTTAACAAGAGCGAGCATCCTTCGCACAAGCCGAAAGTCGGGGCTGTGCGAAAAAAAAAAACATTAAAAAAAGCTATGAAAACAAAATGTGTAGTTCTTTCTTTGGCACTCTTGTCAGCCGCCGCGGCCTGGACTAGATCCCGCGACCTTCGGATCAGCAGCCAAGTGCCATAGACCACCGTGGAGGGGCGACAGCTATGAGTAAGTGAAGCTGGTTCTGACACTGTACATCACAGATTCACTGTGGCTGCTGAAGATGTTTGCCTGGCTGTATAAACACATGTTAAACACGATGACAATGGGATTACACGACATGACTCGCTCGGGCAAAGCTAGTACAGTGTGCAGATGCAGATGAAATGCACATGTAACAAGCAACTTCTGGCGCGCGCGCACACACACGCAACTTCGTGAAGTAAGCTTTTTGACTACACATTGGCTGATGCGAGTTTTGTGACCGCATTTCAAAGTGGTAAAAAATGTTTACATTTATGTAACATAAACATTTATGTTAACATAAAGAACTGGCGCCATCCGTAGGCTAGGTTGCGTAACATTTATGTTAACATAAAGAACTGGCGCCATCCGTAGGCTAGTTTGCATGCCGTCAGACAATGCTCTACGCATGGCCCGGAATCATCGGGAAAATGAGTTTTATACACCTGTGGATTGCCTTCCTCCGAAACATTGAATTACAGACGATTATAACTGGCAACGTCTTTCTCTGAATTCGGTGTATTTTCCAGAAACGACTTTCTTTTTTTTTTTCTTTATAAAGAAAACAAGCGTACACAAAAATCGACGTGCATTTAAATCCGTTCTTTGAGGTCTTCATCACTCCCTCCTTTTATGGTCCCGCATGGCCCAAACATGAGGGGAAGCGAAGCCTCTTCCGCGAGCCCGATAGTCTGCACTTCCCTTCGCACTAGTATAGGTATACAGCTCAACCTCCCCACCATTGCTCAACGCTATAATGCTTGAACCTGACGCGACGCGAGCTGTTCACGAGAAACAAGAAGAGCAGCTCCTCGTAAACGGCGGCCGCCCCTTGCGGTTGTCAACCGACGAGACGGTCGTCGCGCCCGCGGTTATCCGGAGCAGCCGGCGGCGGCAACAGGTTCCCACGGCGGCGCGTGGGATGCCAAAGGCCAAGGAAGCAGTGCCCGCGCCGCACTGTCCGCGCGCCGGTCCAGAGCAGCGCGCGCGCGGACCACAATGCAGATCACGTTTCGTCCCGATAATTATTATTCGAAGCAAATGCACGGAATGCCGGAATGAGGAGGATTCCAATCGGCTCGGTATACAATAGGGCTCTCGGCCTTCCCGCTGACCTGGATCATCACCGCACAGATTGGCCGCTTAATAACGGCCGGATATCAACCTTCGCGCGGGGCATTAACGCAGTCAGCCCCATTGTTCGGCATGCCATCGGCAGCCTGCCACCACCACCACCGGTTCGCGCGGCCGCCGCCGCGCGCTCATCGCGCGCAAAAGCGGCGCGCCGCGGCGAAAAACGAGTCCAGCGTCCCGCGCTCATTGAATTTCATTTGGCCCCGCGCGGATTCCTTTCCCGATTCTAGATGAACGCGCCACTTCGGGGTCTCGGAGCGCGCACCGGCGGCTGCGACGGTGCTGCAGAGCGGCCGTGTCGCGTCGGGGGCCTTCGTTGGCGATGCGCTCCGAATAACTGGCCCGCACGCGGTCGATCACGTTTCTTCTCGGACACAACCTCTGACCAGACTCGTCATCTGCTTATGCGCCGCTTGAGCGAGTGCTAATGCGCGCAGCCGCTACCGAAACTGGGTCGGCACGAGAGAACGCCATTCCGCATGCATTTATTTACCAACGGTGCGCGCCGCAGAAGAGGCGCCCTGTGTTCGATTTCCTGGGCCGGCGGCGCACTTAACTCAGCGCACGGCGCGCATTATCTGGCCGAAAATAAAGGGACAAGGTTCGCCGAGAGGTGCCGATCCAGAGCGCCGGCGTGATCTGCTGGGCGGGATGCGCGGTGTCAGAGTTCGAAGTTGGCCTGGCGTGATTAATAGCCCTTTTATAAGGCAACGGGATCCCTGGCGGTCGTGGACTCCGGAGAGGGCGCTCATGCGCGCCTTGCGCTTGTTACGCCAATACGGGCTGAATCGGCCCGCTCATTGGGACTCGGTATAATATAGGGGGGCTGCATATCAGATCAACACTCTGCGGAGCACCTATACATCCCCGAGTTGAGCGCTCGTGGAAGCCTGTTACTCGCAAGGAAAGTTCTTCATCGAATGCATCCGCACATAGCCTATATTGCGACAAGTCTGCGCCTAACCGCAGTTGACGTAACGATGCGTATTGCTCCTGCTGCTCCTCCGGCTAAATCTCGCTTTCTTTTTTCCCCTCAGCGCCTACAGTCATGCTGCTTTCCTTCACCCTCCAACTGATATCGGCAACAGATGGGCACTTTGCTAGCAAAGCTCATAGCCACGTAGGTTTATCTATATGCGAGAGAGAGACAGAGTGAGCTAAACGCTTGCGCCACTTGGAGAACGAGAGAGACCAGTCGTAAAAGATGCACTTAGCAGTATACTGTACAGCTATAGAGTTACCCCAAAATATTATTTTGGGGAATGTACATTTTGACCACGGAAGTTATAACTGACAGCAGGCATTCAGAAGTTGACGTCGCGATGTGGGATTTGGGTTACCAGGAGAGAGCGTTTACTGCCCACATGATTTGCTGACGAAACGCAGTGTGAACTGAATAGTGCAAGGTATACGAATAAGTTTTTCCCCTTACATTCGCATCATTGTTCTTCTGATTCTTCCAGTCACTGTAACCGCGCACAGTATGCCGATAATTGTAAAGGCATCATCTGGTAAGAACTGAGAGGACACGTCTGTTAGAATATTTAAGACGGCGTTAAGACCCTCATAGTCAGTATAAGAGACATTTTGCGTCCCGCCCATTGTTAGTCACTGTAGCGACACACATGCAAAGCATCCGTCCCGATTCCTAAGAGGTATATGGCTCTCTGCTGCTGGAGACGAGGTCGCCGATTCGATCCCCAGCCTCAGCGGCCCTGCTCAGATGCAGGTCGAATGCAAAAATGTTCGTGCCGTATCTTTCGGTCAGGTGCGTAAGGGTTTCCCATTAGCCCGAAAAGAGGGAGAAGAGAGGGGGGAGAGGGTGGGGGGGGGGGGCAAGCCGGACTGATTGTGCAGAGAGAATGAGGTGCAAAAAATAAATATTTCATTGCTGAGATTAAAATTTGGTTTGCTTGTGCAGCGTTATACTATTGGTCTCGAGGACCACCACTGTAAAAACCGGCGCTGCTGTCGCTGTGACGCAGTAATTAACATCACTCGAGTCGCCTTTGCCGCCGCCAGTGCAGCTCGCTGGCCTTCGGACTTTATATCGATAGAAATTTAAGGACGCAGACAAAGAAGACCAGACATCCGCGTCTTGAAAGCGCATTCCTATCGGTGCAATGCAGAACCAACTAGCCCTGCTGAGTGCCTTCTTTTTTTTTTTTCTGGATTCCTTTGCCTTTTAGTCTTTCAACGTGGATTACTGCTCGGTGCCACAAAGCCGGAGGGCTTGGCTGAAAAGGCTGAGATTGGGGAAGCAGCCCTGCGTTCAGTATCGTGTGCTTAGCAAGCATTCCCGCGAAGTAGATTTTGTGTGTGGCGCAGCTAAAATGTTCAGTGTGTGCGACATGAACTTTCTTGCGTTCGAAATTACGACGCTTATTCGACTCATGAGCTGCCCCGCCACGGTGGTCTAGTGGTTATGGCACTCGGCTGCTGATCCGAGGGTCGCGGGATCGGAATCCCGGCCGCGGCGGCTGCATTTCGACGGAGGCGAGATGTTGAGGTCCGTGTGCTGTGCGGATTCAGTGCGCGTTAAAGAACCCCAGATGGTCAAAATTTCCGGAGCCCTCCACTACGGCGTCTCTCATAATCATGTCGGGGTTCTGGGGCGTAAAACCACAGAAATCAATTAATCAACTCATGGGCTGCGCCGTAGAATGCTCGCCTGACCCAAATGACCATTCACAGTAATCAACGTGTATCCTTCCGTGTGTTTGTAACGATCCATCCCTGTTTCCTTTCTTTATATTCCCCCATTTTCCTTAGTGAGGGTGGTAGAGTAACGAATAGGACACTTTCCTATGTATGTCTTTCATCGTATTTCTTCTTTCCCTCTTTTTTAAAGGCTATAATTTCGAGGTGCTAAATTTAGCGTATCAGCAACACGCGACGAATGTGCACAATTTCTGAGCTGTCTTCCTCGTGTATACGTGTACACAACTCACTGGATGTTGCAAATGATCGCGACGTTTGTCATGTAGCATGTATTCCCGCTCGCTAACTGCATATCGTCTCACACCGATTATTCCCGCACCTCATCCTGGCACGGCGTAATCGTAGCGGAGTGCGCGCGCGCTGTTTCTGGCAGCCGCTCTTCATGGTCCGAGGGCCACCGGAAGGGAGGCCGCGGCCTTCCCCCGGCTGCCAAAGTCGTGCGCATGCACCACTTTCGTTCAAGTGCCACCATCAAAGAGCCGTCGTATTTATCAACATTAAGGAACACGCAACGTCGGTGGCGTTCCCCCTTCTCCTCCGGGTATAATAAGCGCCCAGCACGTTCAGCATTTCTGATTGTACCGTAAAAGAGAAGCACGCCAATGAGCGTTCGTGAGTCATGCGCCGCGTTTCGCCTCGCGCGCTGTTGTGCCGCGGGAAGGCCTGCGAATAGGGCAAGGGTTGGTACATGTGTGCGTGATGGTATAGGTATAGAAGGGGGGGGGGGGGGGATGACATTGAGATGGTTGCTGTATGCGCGTGTCAGCGTGCTATTGCACTAATGCTGCCACAATCAAAAACTGAATTATATTAGTGGGCTCGACACTTAACGTCTTAAAGAAACAGTCCATTTATACGAAGGGAGGAACTTCGGATTGATTTTTACCACCTCGAGTTCGCTCCAAAGGCTCGGTAAACGAGCTTCATTCCATGGATGTCGGGTCCGCTGTATGAGACTACCGAATCCTGGAGTCGCCGCCGCGGCCTCGGATGCTACATGTTCGAATCTCTGGTCTTTCTTGGATCAGCGGGCAGGGATCTTCATACTCTTACACTCTGTACGTGCTCCCATACATTGCGAGACAACACCTCAAACTAGTTGGCTCATGGAACTCTTCAGTGGGCGCTTCTCACTTTTCAATTGAACTCGCGCTCTGCTCTCGTCTTCGGCGTTATAATCGTGACACACGCGTGCACCCCCGACGGCGTATTCAGGGACGAAGAGGCGCGCGCTTATGCTCGGCGTATTCAGAGAGGGCAAGTGGCCGCGTGCAATGCATTGCGCGAGACCGTTGCCTCTGCCGCGGATTCTCTGCCCCGTGCGTGAAACATGCTCCGTGCACGGAGTTCGCGTGGAAGGCCAGAAGAGCGAGCTCGGCGAGGAAGGGGGCGCCGAAGGCCGCGGGAACTCGACGCAAAGCGGCCGCCGCCGCCGCCGCAGCGGCAGCAGCAGCCTTGGGCGGCGTGAATCGGGCCCGGTCGTGATCGTCACTTAATTCCGAGGAGGGGCTAAATTGTGGTCCCCGCCGGCGAGCGCTTTTAGCGTTCATTAAAAGCCCCGTCGGAAGGCAACGCCGAAACCGGATTACAAATCCGGATGCTTTGGGTAATCTAATTTGGCGTCACGTAGGAAAAGGTCGTGACAGTAAGGCACGCTTCTCTGGCGCCCATGCCCGGGCGTGAAGAAGCGAGGAATGAAAAAAATATGAAGGGGATGATTCTCCTTTTTCTTGTTCAGCCTACCCCCCCCCCCCCCCCCTTTCGCCTCGCGGCGGTTTCTCGGGGGTTCCTCATTCTAAGTCGCATCGAGTGGAGAGAGAGACAGAGAGAAACGTTTCAGTCTGCTGCAGGGATGCAAGCCGAGGAGGAATGATAGTGGTAACAGAGACACGCCCCTCGATTTGATGTTGCGATCGCTATTCAGCTGGACACAAATTACCCCATTTGCCGTGTATATGTAATCCTTGTGGCGTAGTTATACACTACCAATGGCACTGGAGGCTAAGATAATTTTGTTTTATTTATCTCCTTACAAATAAATTGTTCTTTTTTTAAACCCTGATCTGCTTATCTGTGCTTTGTTTTTTTTTTTCTTTTGCCCACAAGTAAGGTACGCCCGTGGCAGTCCATCCCGCGCAAGTACGAAGAAATGCAGCTCGTTTTATTTCCAAAGATATTGAGCTCTACACGAATCCCTTCTTTTCATTTACATTATTTCGCGATCTGAACGGGGGCAATAAGAAACTAAAAAGAAGAAGAAAAAACGAAAGAAACATTACGCGAACCGCCAGATGGATTGCAAAGACGACTGAAGATGCTGTGTTGGAACAATCAAGCTGATAGGTTGTGCTCATTTTAACAGCGCAGCTGTTAGCCAAATAGAAACGGTGGTATCGGAAAAACCACCATCATCATTAGTCTTGGTCCCCAAGAGTGCACGTGCACTTCTATGCGATGCCCAATGTGCGGCGTTCGCACGCGTGCTTCTTTCTCCTCTTGCCCACATGACCTCAGCCTACTATGCCCTGGCAAAACTGCGGCTGGACGGCGCACGTGTTGCACGTTCAAAGAGAAGAAGAAGACAAAAACACTGTGCGCTGATTTGTCCGCTGCACAGCGTCCCGCAAAGCCATGCGTTTGTGCAGTTTATGAAGATGCCATCTTTGTTACAGTAAGCCTGGAAGGAACTTCTGTATTTGGGCCCTGGGTAAACCTAGGGCTAAACGAACTATGGAGGTCTGCTCAGACTTGCCCAAACTATCCCTCTTTCCTTTCCCCTTTTTAAATGATTGGTCTGCATCGTCGTCACATTGGCTGTGATGTCGTGCAAATTCTTTTTGCGCTTCAAGTCTGCAGTTTTGTCGGAAGCATCTCGTGGCATCAGAAGCCACTTACGAAGCATATCATTAGTCCCGGCAATATTCCACTGTTGTTCGCATATTACTCGACATCACCTCATATACAGACTATCTGCTCACGCGTGTGCTTTTCGACGGGTGCAAACAGCGGACGCCAGCTGGGAGAACGAATGTTGCAAACGCAGTGAAAGGATGTTGCATAGCCGTTTTTAAACCCTCACACAAAGCCAATGAATGTCGCCCAGTATTTTGACAGGTTTTCACACTTACCTCGTCGGCGGAGTGTTTGTATGAAAGATGTGAACGTTAAATACGCATAACGAGCGTCCAGAGAACGCCGGAAACGGCGCTTGTGTGCTCGACAGAAAATTTTTACATCCAGGAGGGGCAAATGTCGCGACGATGCCGGCTCAAACGCAGTGCTGACATCACTCAGCCATAGGAGTTCACGACCGTATGCTCTCGTGCGGATCGTGTGACACGGGTTTCTGGCAACTTTGTGCAATCATACAACACCCTCGTGTGAACGAGAGAAAGAGAGTGTATATAGCGTTCGTGCTGTACACCCCACCTCGGAAGTTATCGGCCGCACGGCGTTCCGTTCGCATCCGAAAACGATGCGCGCGAACGTGGCGGATACATCTGCGCACCAGGCTCGGCCGCAAATTGAAAGCGGCCGCGAGCTGCCCGTGACCCGCGGTCGTGACCGCCGCCAAGCCGATCCCCGCGCTGACCCCCGTGCGCGCCCTGGCGGCCACTTCAGCAGGGGCCACCGCCTTGCCATTATTTACGTTCAGCGTAAATTGCCTCCGATTAAAAGACCACAAATTAATTCCGGGGCCCGCGCCGAATCATCGCCACGGCGCTTCCCGGATTCACGGCGGGGCACGCGCTCCATACGCGGCCGCCGTATTTGCACGCGATCCGGGCAGCGATGCGTCGGGACCCCGCCGAATACAGTGTGCGCGGGCCAGCCATATACGTAGTACGTGACCAGCTCGTTTGCTCTCGCAAAACGAAAGCGCGGCCGCCGTATATGCGCCACGGAGAGCAAACAAATCAACAACGCGCGGGGAATAGGAGGCGTTCAAGACTGCGAATCGAGGAGAGCGTTCACGACGCGGGGGCTCCGTTGTTTGATAAATCGCGATTCTCGTCCCGGTCAGTCACACACACACACCGCGAGCGAGAAGCGCCGACCGGCACGCGTTGCGTATGCGCGCACTTATCCCGCGAGGCGGCGATTTCGAGCAGCAGGCACCGACCTGTACAACACGAACGTAATTTTCGTTGCGTGCTGCCGCGGTATATTCAAATTTGCGCCGCACTGTGGAGGAGCGTGCAGGGGGGTGATCACATTGTGCTGCGGTGGTTACGTCGGGTGAGCGCGGTGATGGAAGTTACTCGAAGTCTGTAGAGGCATTTCACTGTTCCTCGAGATCGCTGAGCCGTTAGCTGCGAGGAGCTGGTACCGCGTGGGCAGGTCCTGAGGCCTCGACCAGCATTGCGCACTGATGCTACAGCTCACACTTGTCAGGTTCCGGCAAGCGAATCATCCGCCAACATATAATAAGTCACGGTAAAATTACTTCTGAAAGGTAATTAAATTACATTACTAAATACTCTGCTATACATTTCTTGAAAGACAATTAAGTTAGATTAGAAATACAACTGGCAAAGGTACTTTGAAATTACTTTAAAGGTTCATCATTCATGCAGTGATTCATGTACGCTTCATTTATAACAGATATACATCGAAATCAGCACCTAAACGGTCGCGGCGACAACTTGACCGTGTGTTAATAGCGCTTCTCTCTAACTTGTCTCGAAGCTTGCGCGACCATGATCGACTAAAGAATAGTTGAGTAGAGGAGGAGGGGGTGAGGGGGCAGGAGTTACAGAGTACAAAGAAAAGCCCTCTCTCCCGGTAGGACACGATTCCGCGTTTGAAACCTGTGCATCATGTTGCTGAGTTGTCCGACAGCGAGCAGAGCGTGGCGTGTCGTCGTCCACACCTTTCGTCTGGAGTTCCCGAGTGTTGTGGCCTTCCAACAACGTTAGTCCAGGCTGCGAGTTTGGACGTTACACGGATTTCTGCGGGTATTTCACTCATATTAACTTGCCTGTGCTACTTTTCCTTCCATTAAGTAATTGGCAAAGTAATGAGTAGTCTTCTTGAATTCATTACATTACATTACATAGCAATACATTACCCATTACAGTAAAACGTAATTTAATTACGGTCACTTCATTGCAGTAACTTCATTACTGCCAAGTCTGCATACAGTACGTCATGTTAACTCCCGCGGAGGGATGATGATGATGATGATGATGATGATGATGATGTGCTGTTTGTCGTGCCATAGAGCGCCACCACAGATCCCCGAAGTGCACTGTAGTGTTTCCTGGTATCCAGAGGTCGACTTGTTATCGAATGAACGGATATAGGTAGCAGGGAAGGAGGGAAAGCTGAAGCACACGACGCATCTGTAGTACATGTTGGAAAAACATAAGGAAAGAAAACACGAAAAGAAAAGTGGGGCTCGTATTCACTAAAAGTCGTGTTGGAAAAATTGAACGCTGTAAGAAGTTAAGTTCGCCGAACTGGTTTCTAGGCTGATTATGCCGTTGCAAACATCATGTTTGTCCTTTTGCATTGTAGGCTCGTGTATGGCAGAAATGCCGTTCACCAAACGCAGACCTTCAACAGGGACCAGTGCTCGCGGGACGTAATATTGAATCGCAGCAGTTACGGATAATGTAGAAAGGGAAACTTCGCATGCATCATACAGACCCCACATAATTTTATTCAATCACATCGTCTATAGCTGATGGCCTCAGAGTCTAATTCGTTATTTTGTTGAGGAGCTCGCGTCTCAAAAAATGCTGCGTCGGCGTGCGGCATAGGCGCCGGCGTTCGTGGAGGAAAAAATTATCCCGAACCATGACCTAGACCACGCGGGCCCTTCGCCATGGCGCAGATGCGTTAGTGAGTAAAATTGAATCCCTCAAAGTAAAATTTGTCACAAGAAATTGCACACTACCACGTAAACGCATGATAGCTCGTAATGTAATTTGAATGTACGAGAAAAGATAACTCTGTTACGGGGAAACCGTCTAACACAAACTCCTTTTCCCGAATTTCTAGCATACCATTCACTCCCTATACCTTGTTAGTGAAGGCATACGGACTGATTGAACTTCAGTGTGCCTCAATTAACGATTGCCTTTTTCCTAGTGGGAGTGCTGGCCGACGTGACCAGGCCCATCGAGCCCTCTTAACGTTCCTGAACACTACTGGTCTGGCTTCCAGCTTACAGTCATGTTTCTGTGTTTATTTTGTCTGCGTTTATTCGTCTTCTCTCTTTATTTTCTTTCTTCTTCTACCTTATTTCCTCTCACCTACCATCTTCCCTTCTATCTATTCCTTCCTCCTTATAGAGTAGGCAGGCGTTGTGCCCCACTCAGTGGCAGTCGCCAGCTTGCTCCTTCCTTCTTCCCTTTGTGTCCTTGTATGTTTTATGTTACCATACCTAATAATAATAATAATAATAATAATAATAATAATAATACCAACAGCGGAGCTGATCATGAGTTGGCCCGGGTAAGTTACTTGCGTAAACATCATCCAGATGGCGCTCGCCTCCCCGGCAGCGTCGCGCGGAGAGATAGAGTATTATAGAGGAAGCGTTGGCTTTGGTGAATGTTCTACATGTGCCTTTTAACGCGAAGCGATGGCAAGCGAATGAAAATGCAATGCGAACGCGGCCGATAACGCTGTCGCGTTCCACTCTGAAAGGGGAAGCTTAAGCGTCGTTCATTTTTTTTTAAGCGAAGCTTTATATACGACTCACTCATTCGTCCGTGAGCTCTGAAAACTTACCATCTGCGCATCAGAGCACACAATAGAACATTGGCACACGACATGCGCATTGTAGTACACTACATGAATATGGCAAATGAGTTTTGCGGATACTTGCAACGTGGAGCAATGATTATGAAAGGGAAAATTAGGATCTACCCGTTTGTAGCCCACAGCTACAAAGGAATCCTTTTGGATGTCCTCGGCCCCGCGACGGTGGTGCAGTGGTTATGGCGCTCGGCTGCTGATCCGAAGGTCGCGGGATCGAATCCCGGCTGCGGCGGCTGCATTTCGATGGAGGCGAAATGTTGAGCGCCGTGTACTGTGCGATGTCAGTGCACGTTAACGAACCCCAGGCGGTCGAAATTTCTGGAGCCCTCCAATACGGCGTCTTTTATAATCATTGATGGTTTTGGGACGTAAAACCTGGTAAATAAATCAATCAGTTGTGGGTTTCCTTGCAGCAAAGTGCTACAAACGGGTGGATGCTAATTTTAAATGCGAAGCATTTCTTAGCGAAATTCGGGGACTTTGAGCGTATCATCTATAGCCGCCTAGGACTTTGTGCTCTCCTGGCCGTTTCGTTAATGGGATGTATACGAAAATTGGTATGCCACAACATGAGTGCATGACTAAGGTAAATGACAGGTCATAACATGAAAATCATGACACATGTCATGAACGGCATGATTTACATGCGGCGGTCTTGGTGCTCTACTGGCCGTTTCGTTAATGGGATGTATGTGAAAATTGGTATGCCACAACATGACTGCATGACGAAGACAAATGACAGGTCATAATATGAAAATCATGACACTCATGTCATTCGCGGCATGATTTACATGCGACGGTCTTGGTGCTCTCCTGGCCGTTTTCTTAATGGGATGTATACGAAAATTGGTATGCCACAACATGACTGCATGATGAACATAAATGACAGGTCATAACATGAAAATCATGACATGCATGTCATTCGCGGCATGATTTACATGCGACGGTCTTGGTGCTCTCCTGGCCGTTTCTTTAATGGGATGTATACGAAAATTGGTATGCCACAACATGACTGCATGACGAACCTAAATGACAGGTCATAACATGAAAATCATGACATGCATGTCATTAGCGGCATGATTTACATGCGACGGTCTTGGTGCTCTCCTGGCCGTTTCTTTAATGGGATGTATACGAAAATTGGTATGCCACAACATGACTGCATGACGAACATAAATGACAGGTCATAACATGAAAATCATGACATGCATGTCATTCGCGGCATGATTTACATGCGACGGTCTTGGTGCTCTCCTGGCCGTTTCGTTAATGGGATGTATACGAAAATTGGTATGCCACAACATGACTGCATGACGAACCTAAATGACAGGTCATAACATGAAAATCATGACATGCATGTCATTCGCGGCATGATTTACATGCGACGGTCTTGGTGCTCTCCTGGCCGTTTTCTTAATGGGATGTATACGAAAATTGGTATGCCACAACATGACTGCATGACGAACATAAATGACAGGTCATAACATGAAAATCATGACATGCATGTCATTCGCGGCATGATTTACATGCGACGGTCTTGGTGCTCTCCTGGCCGTTTCTTTAATGGGATGTATACGAAAAGTGGTATGCCACAACATGACTGCATGACGAAGACAAATGACAGGTCATAATATGAAAATCGCGACATGCATGTCATGAACGGCATGATTTACATGCGACGGTCTTGGTGTTCTCCTGGCCGTTTTTTAATGGGATGTATACGAAAATTGGTATGCCTCAACATGACTGCATGACGAACATAAATGACAGGTCATAACATGAAAATCATGACATGCATGCCATTCGCGGCATGATTTACATGCGAAGGCCTTGGTGCTCTCTTGGCCGTTTTTAATGGGATGTATACGAAAATTGGTATGCCACAACATGACTGCATGACGAACATAAATGACAGGTCATAACATGAAAATCATGACATGCATGTCATTCGCGGCATGATTTACATGCGACGGTCTTGGTGCTCTCCTGGCCGTTTTTTAATGGGATGTATACGAAAATTGGTATGCCACAACATGACTGCATGACGAACATAAATGACAGGTCATAACATGAAAATCATGACATGCATGTCATTCGCGGCATGATTTACATGCGACGGTCTTGGTGCTCTCCTGGCCGTTTTCTTAATGGGATGTATACGAAAATTGGTATGCCACAACATGACTGCACGACTAAAGTAAATGACAGGTCATAACATGAAAACCATGACACATGTCATGAACGGCATGATTTACATGCGGCGGTCTTGGTGCTCTGCTGGCCGTTTCGTTAATGGGATGTATACGAAAAGTGGTATGCCACAACATGACTGCATGACGAAGACAAATGACAGGTCATAATATGAAAATCGCGACATGCATGTCATGAACGGCATGATTTACATGCGACGGTCTTGGTGTTCTCCTGGCCGTTTTTTAATGGGATGTATGCGAAAATTGGTATGCCTCAACATGACTGCATGACGAACATAAATGACAGGTCATAACATGAAAATCATGACATGCATGCCATTCGCGGCATGATTTACATGCGAAGGCCTTGGTGCTCTCTTGGCCGTTTTTTAATGGGATGTATACGAAAATTGGTATGCCACAACATGACTGCATGACGAACATAAATGACAGGTCATAACATGAAAATCATAACATGCATGTCATTCGCGGCATGATTTACATGCGACGGTCTTGGTGCTCTCTTGGCCGTTTCGTTAATGGGATGTGTGCGAAGATTGGTATGGCATATCATGACTGCATTACGATCATAAATGACAGGTCATAACATGAAAACCTGATATGCATTGTCATGAGCGGCATGATTTACATGCGAAGGTCTTGGTGCTCTGGCCATTTCATTAATGGGATGTATACAAAAATTGGTATGGCACAACATGACGATCATAAATGACAGGTCATAAGATGAAAATCATGGCATGCATGTCATGAGCGGCATGGTTTACATGCCGCAGTCTTGGTGCTCTTGCGGCCGTTTGGTTAAATTCGTATTTACCAAAATCGGTATAGCGAGAGAACCGTGCAGATCTATTTTGCGTTCCTGATGCGTGCTTCGCATTTCCTTGATTCCTACTGAACGTGGGATCTGCCGTCTTTTTCCTTTCATTTCGTAGAACGATAGTTTATATTCGCAGTTGTACCGGTAAGAACAATGAGAACTGCAACGCCGCGCCACCTAGACTAAACCTCTATCCTCGTGTTCGGCGCCATGAACATCGATGTGGCGAAACAGCACAGCAGATATAGATCGAGAGTTTCATGCTAGATCGCTACTCGTTGAAACTAAGGCGCTACAGAGACCTACGACGCAATATCATTCATGTATTGACCTTACTTTTGCAAGCAGGCTATATCATGTTACAGTCGAAGAGCCATTGACCATCTAAGACAGGTATCACAAGAAAATACTGTGCAAGTGTAGAGTCGTCCGTGAAAGTTTGAACGTGTGCGTGTATAATCAACGGCTACATGATTTAAAATAAAGGCTATACAACTCAACGAAATGTGTCTTCATTGAACTTAAGCGTTCAGAAAACACAAGCCTAAACAAGAAACCAAATCACATATGCATCGCATTGGGTCGCCCAAAAGTTTTTAGATTCTTTGCGTGTTCGTTTGCTTTGGACTTCGGCGTTGATTCAGTTTGCGTGGGAGAAAGCCTCGCCTTCAACCGTCTTTCTTTAAGAAAGGTGCTTTGATTTTTTTAGGGGCGATGCTCCTGTTAGTCTAACCTTGTCCTGCGTCAGGCGTCAGGCGTCAGGCGTAACCGGCGTGCCGGCAGGCACGCGCTCGCCCTCGGCGCGTGCCTCTCTCTCTCTCTCCCGGCGCGTGCCTCTCTATCTCACTCTTCCATCTGCTGTCTTGTGAGAGAGAGAGAGAGAGAGAGCGAGAGAAAGCGAAAGGCGCGTGTTGACTATGGAAACGCTCTTTCTTACATGAACGCTCTACCAGCTCGCAAAGAAGGAGAACGCGCCCTCACCCGCGAGAGACAACGTTGGCGCAGGCAGCGTCTCCTAGCGGGTTTCTTGATTGAGAAATACCGACTGCTCGCGTTGGAGAACCGTTCACCGGCCACCATATATATATAGGCACTGGATCTTACTTGCAATGAAGTGCCGGTGGGAGATTTCACTTGTGCATAGTTGAACCATAAGGATTCGTAGCGTGCGCGTTAACTAAATTAATCCGGAACTCGGCACGATCTACGATGAACCTCCCGAGCTTCGCACACTCATCATCATTCACTCCGTGGATATGCTGTAATTTTTTTCCCCTTTCGTCCCGTTTGGTGCCTTATCGCAAATCCGTGTATAGCGTTTCTTTGCATATTCCTTGTTTTCATCGAGCACTTCTGCCATCGCTACTGATTCCAGCCACAGAATGGCGCTATACGATTATTGTTTCCGCACCAAGCGTGGGTATGGGCTCAATTTCCGGAGCCCTCCACTGTGGCGTCTCTTATAATCAAATCGTGGTTTTGGGACGTCAAAAACCAGAAATCAGTCAGTTAGACCAAACGTGGGTACACAAGTTTATATTATTCTTGATAGCAAAAGGAAATCACAGGGGCATGCAGGCTGGTCCACCAACTGTCCCAAACATGCAGTTGTCATTGTCATCTCTGTAGGAGATGCCGAATGTAAACCTAGCTCGCTTTCTCTGGTTGCTTCATGCGTACAATTGACACGCAGGTCGCAGCTCTTGCTATGCCGCCCCCTCGGATTAATCACCTCGAAGCGCACTCAGACAACCGCTCAAACTGCATAACTTCTCCTGGAGCACAGCGAGCTCACATATTTTGAGTCATCGACAAAGTCATCACGTTGCTGTATAGACATGACGTGCATGACAGGTCTGAGGTGTGAGAGGGGGGGCCCAAGGAGACATCACGCGGACGCGTGCAGCACGAGCAATGTGCGTGCTCGGATGGTCGCAGTGCGCCTGCAGCTTCCTGCACGGCGCCCGACGAGCGAACGCGCATAAGCGCGGGTCCTCAGCTCAGGGTCAGAGCCGGCCGATCGCGCCGGGTCTGCACGTTCCGCACGGTGGCCCCAGCAACGGCGGCGCGCGCGACGGAAGTCACGAAAACGCGGCGCTATGGAACCGAGCGCGGCCAGCCAACACTTTTGGCCGCCGTCACGAAAGGTCGCGTGGTGAAAGCAGGTCGTTCGATGCAATTCTGCGCCCACAACAATGAGTCACATTGGGCCGATTACGGAGGAAATGAATTCAAGGCGCGGCCGGACCCACGTTTCGGGGCCTGCTAGTTCCTCCACACAACGAGGTCTCCAGCAGCGGGCGCTAGAGGCTCCATGTGTTCATGTGTTGGCAGTGCGCTATAGGCTTCTTTCTTTGACCACGCCATCCTGGCACGCGTCGCCACGGGTTGCGCGATTCCGCTTGAGTGAGCGGTCTTTTACACGCACCTACAGCAGCAGGCACACCGGCGTGCTTTTTAAAGTGGTTGCGCATGAATAGTGTGCTCAAAAGAGAGAGAGAAGTGCGTGATCGCAGCACACAGCAAATTTAAGACACTGCAACAAAGTGTTGTCGATCTGTTCTTGTCGCTAAGGGTGAGCACTCTTAGCTGGAAACAGGCAGATACGTGGCGTGTAACATGGTGCTGAAAGGTTTTCCGTTCAATAGCTCTCAATCATACATAGAGAGCATATTGGGTTATAATGTGCGATACCACTCGAGGTACAACTGTCCGGAAAGAAAAGGAATGTTTACACATGCATGCATAGGTGAGGTGACGCGACATTTTAAAGCTCACCTTCGCGCCAGTACTGTACGCCCCATAGATAAGGTACGAGAACCGCCTGATCGTATAAGCCAACTTCGTACACTCGCAGAGCTGGCCAATCGTGAGTGCCAAAGAGAGTACTACAGCTATTGCTTTGGTCTGCAATGACGGGAAAGGGTACCGCTCAACTTAGCACCAAACCTGACGACAACAAAAGTTCGGCAGGTGTTACACTCTGATAACGCAGGAATGGAAGGCAGCGCTGCACAACGGTAACGCATCAAGCTTAGTCCTCTGCAAGACAGGTAGGGAAGTGCCCCGAGGAGGTGTACACCGACGGTGACATCGTTCGTCGCATGTACTCACGTAAGAAAAAAAAAAGAGAGAAAAAAATGCAGTTGATCCTTCTGTCATAGGAATCTGTATAACACGAAAGTGAAACCTGTCTTCGAGAAGCCCTGGAATGCATAAGCGGCAGTCTGGCGAATCGAGGGGCCGGAGATAGGTTGGGTACCATGGACACGTGAACAGTGGCCTCTATAATGACTCACATTCCTCCGAAGACACTGCATTCCACGCGCCGGAGCCTGCGCAAACCCGGCATAAACCAGAGACATTCGCAAACGGTGAAACCGGGCAAGCAAATCTTAAACAGGATGTCAGCGGATGGTTTTGTAAATACACAGTCCGCTGCAGCGAAAGGCGCATTCTTGTGGGCGGCCGTCTTTTGTGTGTGCAGCGTGCTAGGGTCGCGGCATCCTTCCAGCTGGTTGCTTGGGCAACGTACAACCATTTGTCTTGTGACGGCGTGTACGGTAACCAGTTGTGTAGCGACGCTCTCAGTTATAGCTCAGCGGCAAACATAGCCACTGTCAAACAGGCTTAGTTTTTCTTCAAGCAAAATGCTACATTCTTAAAATGCTGGCTGCTAGTTTGAGACATACCGTCCGCCGTCATGTCGTCTGCATCGCTTCTCAAGCCCCGCTGCTCTGAATAAGCTGCAGTAACTGTGAAACAGGCGTGCAGTTATGCACGACCTTCTGTGTGCCACCTCAGCCGTGAGAGTAGCGATCTTTGGCACGACTCCTCTATCGCCAGTACACGCCGCCACGCGACCGCGTCCACTTTAAAACTCGGACGTACACCCTACACACTGAGGGCTCCGTGTGATTGATCACCAGAGTAGGTAGTGTCATGTCAGTTGAGTGCTCCACGCGCTCTTTTCCTTTGAGCCGGCACGCGCGGACACGACCCCCGGCGGCCTGCTTTCTTTTTGGCGGGATTTTCTTTTCTTTTTCTCCTCGCTGAGAATTAATACGAAGCGCTTCAATCATTCTCCCAAAGCGCCGCTTCGTTGTAATGACAGTTAAATGACCGCTGCGAAGAGGAGCAGGTAGTCCAACAATGTGGCACTCCATCTTTTCGCCCGCGGTGCACTGTGTCCGCGCGAGCTCCGAACCTGACAGCGTTCGCGCGCGCGCGCTCGGCTCCTGGCGCGGTAGAACCAGCAGCCGGCAGCCCCGCCTTCCGGTTGGGCAGTTTGTTTAAGCGCCAGGCAAGCCTTGACATCTGATTCTGCTTTGTTTGGAGCGCGTCCCGGCCGCGAGGGAAGAGAATGTGCGGCACGTTTTCTCCGGCGGTTTGGCCGGCATTGTCTTGGAGGCGCTGTATATGGGCTGCCACCGTGATCTCCCGTGCACGCGTTTGTCTCTAGGCTGGGACGGGAGAAAAAAAGAGATATATTCCTGCACGCGAGCGTGCTGCCTTAGCGCGTGTCATTTTTATAGCGCCACCCTCGAAATTGAGGAACAGTGGGTGCCGGCTTCTCGAACAAGGTCATCACGAAACGTGCCTTTCTCTTGTACGGCTCGAATTATCTTCGTTCGGTGTGACGGTGACGCATTCGTGGGGCCGTAAATGTATCGCGTAGGCATATACTTGTATTATTTATGCGAGAGGCGTAATGACATCCGCAGCATGTAACACGAGAGCGTGAATTCGCGCGCCGACCAGCATGCATATTTCGCGAGTGTGGCTAAGAAGCTTATCTGCCTTTCTTTTGTCCTTTGCCAGCCGCCTGTTAAGCGGAAAGATCGCGATGCCACAGTCACAGCCGTAGGTTTCATTCCCTTTCGCACGTCATTGCCTTTTTGTGTCGGGACCGCCAGCTTCAACACCTTTGAGAATGTTAGTGGCCATGGCGGCGGCGACGGGTGCAACACTCTTTTTGCCAAAAGGTGTCAGCACAATACGAGAAGGCTGCTGACGAATAAACCCTCGCATGCTATACCTAAAGGCACCAAGTCTTCGAGAACGTGACCTACACTATGAAATAACGAGAGGAGAATGAATCAAGGGCTCGTTTCTTCGTTAGACACAGCCTAATGAATCCAACAGATAATGCGGCCAAGGAAGGCATACGGGAAACACCCCGATGCTTCCGTGATATGTCCTCTTAGCGAGGGAACTCCTTCTTTCTTGCTTTGTTTCTTTCTTTTTGACAACGACGAAGCAGCGCCATCGGCGCCATACCATATATGCTCGGCGGTGCCGTGCGTCGGTGTGTATACCGCGGAGGTGATCGACGCGTCCCGTCTCCTGTCCGCGAGGCCCAGCGCGCGCGCACACACACGGCAGCTCAACTCTTTGCGGTCGGGGACAGCCGGCGGCGCAGTCGAGGGATCGACCCTGCTGCCGCGTCTTCGGAGAAAGTGCCGCCGACGCAGAGACACGCGGGGCGCGAACGAAGACATCGGCCATCGCGGCGCGGCGGGCGTGATTCAACTGTCTCTCGCGGCGCGTCGTGACGGCAGATCGGAGCAGTTGATTGCTTTTCGTGATTAAGATGTGCCGCGGCTTCCCGCTTCGGTTTGCCGCTCTGATGGATCAGGATTTCCTGCCGCGTCCCTGGCGAGCCGCCTTCGTCGGCCGCACCGCGTGGCTTGTAACCCAGTTGCGTTTCTCCGGCGCGCACCCCGCGGTGGCATCGAAACGCTAATTAAAAGCGCCCAACTGGAGACACAGTAATTAACTTTTTTTTTCCCCTCGTGCGAGCGCAGAAATCTTCCGCGCGTCCCATTTCACCACCTCCGGTCGTCAGCCGCTCAAACGATCAAGCTCCCTCCATATACTCCTGCTCGAGCGGGGAACGAGCGCTTTGCATCCCCATGCGAACATGCGTGCACTCACCTCTTTCCAGCGTGCCGTGCCTCGTGGCGATGCCCACTCTCGTTATAATGGATTTTAAACAAAAATTTGAAGCGCAGTAGCTGCTTGAGTGCTTATATATAGTTAGTCGTGCGTATGCGTTGAATCAAATGACCATGTTTGTGTAGAGAACGCCTCAAACCACGGTGGTCTAGTGGTTATGGCACTCGGCTGCTGATCCGAAGGTCGCGGGGTCGAATCCTGGCCGTGGCGGCTGCATTTCGATGAAGGCGAAATGTTGAGACCCGTGTGCTGTGCGATGTCAGTGCAGGTGGTCGAAATTTCCGGAGCCCTCCACTACGGCGTCTGTCATAATCGTGGCTGGTTTTGGGACGTAAAACCCCAGAAGACAACAACGCCGTTTGGTTTTCCCGCATCATTACAAGGATTTAGTGGTAAGCTTTGCGGCAAAGTAACCTTCCAAAATAGCAAGTATAGGGTGTGGTTGGTTTCCTTGCATAGCTCTAACGCTGAGTGGTCCAGCCGACTGCGTTGCCAAATAATACCATTTAATTCAATTCACCAGATTTCTGGTTGGATACCTGCATGGGTTCCCTCTTTGATTAGGAGAGAATAGATAGATAGATAGATAGATAGATAGATAGATAGATAGATAGATAGATAGATATTCGCTGAAACGATTATTTGAGTCATTATACGGTTTACCTTGTATGGCAGGAGGATTCTGTCACAAAATAGTGCCTATTTCGGCTAGAAACCCGGCGTCGAACTAGAGGGAAGGTACAAAACAACAAGAAAAGCTGCGCGCGGAGGAGGCGCCCAAGGTCACGCCGCGTCTCCAAAAGGGCAGAATATTGTAGAATCTTTGTTGTCGCGGCGAGCGCGCGCGCGGCACAGACGTAAGGAGAGGGGGGGGGGGGGGGGAGTACACACCGACGCTCCTCGCGCAGTGAGAGAGAGAAAGAGGCGCCACCCCAACGGAGAAGGACCTAGAATGAGCAAGAAGGTTCCCAACTTTGTGTGTGCTTTGAGTCACGTGGGCCGCGCAGAACTTTCTAGCGCTCCTTCCCAGACCTATATAAGCAGTCGGACACGGGCCGCGGGGGAGAGAAGAGTTGCAAGTAAAAAGAAGAAGCAAAAAGTCGTGCTTGACTCAGACGCCGTTCCACGAGCCAGCTGACAAGCCACCTGCAAGCTTCGAACTGAGAAGACGCCCGAGTGACTTGGTGAATAGGGCTCTTTTGTGTTTTGTTCTTTGTTGCAGTGCATGAGCTTGTTCGTCTTTGTTGGCTTTGTGTAACGTTGTAACCCATCTGTGTTTGAGTTTGTAAAAGCCGTGTTTGTGTACGTTTTGTGTAACTGCCTATTGGATGAGAATATATTTGTTTTGTTTAATCACCCTTGGCTCTGTCTCGGTCTTTGAAACACTGCTGGCGTTTTGCTAGTGTGCTGAAGAGGACCAAAAACATTATTGTCCAAGCTATCGTGGGATTATTTCCGGGGGATTAATAAGTTAGTCCTTGGGATCTTTTCCGGCGATTGCGTCCCGTACATCCCAGCACGGGTTTGGTGACAGATTCTTGAAGATAAAACAGCTAACTCACTCTGTGTATGTATGTATGTATGTATGTATGTATGTATGTATGTATGTATGTATGTATGTATGTATGTATGTATGTCGGACAGAACGAAGGAAAATATATGCAATAAAGAAAACTATTATGCTATTCAGTTAACTACGTACCGTAGTCCGGATATTGTTCAAAAACTAAGGTCAGCGTTTCTTTATCTCGTCGATATGCTACTCAGCTTGGCAAAGACACAGTTGTTTGTTGGCAAGGGCACAAACTGCGATTTCCTCCAAGCAAACGACTTTCGGGTTAACATAATGCAACTTGCACCGATTTTATTTCTCTTAGCCTCGATGTCGTAAACAGCTCAACTTCTTACAGCGACCGTGTTTTGGTCACAGGCACTTCTTTTCTGCTTGTTTCTCACGCGCTTATTTTTAGGAGTCTTTGGAAAGCGCCGACTCTCTGGCCATTTTCCTTGCCAATTCCGGCAAAATGGCGAGAAGAGCTCCGGGATAAAAAGCGGCGCAGGAACCGGTTGAAGCCGGTCTGGCTCTTCCGCAGCACTTACACGCATCCGCGGCGTCATTTGTGGCTGACCGTAATTCGCAGCGCGCGCTTTTCTCGGATGCTCTTCCTCAGCCTTGGCTCATTGTTGCCGCTTCGGTGGCGAGGGTCATTTCGTCATTCGCTCGCGGACAATGTGTGCCTGAATCCTTGCCAATATTCTCAGCCGATTGCGCGCGATGTTTGCTCCATCGCTGCCCGTTCAGACCACGAACAGGCTAAACATAGACACAGACTAAAAGCTGCGTTATGTTCCTACAGTCGAAGCGGGAATGCGCCAACAGTTTGGATGTCGCGAATTTACGCCTGAAATGGTCGCCGTTTCGAATGCGTATATACCATAACCAACTAGGTTCCTACCATAAAGTTTATTTCAGTACCGAGTATTATGGCACACTGACAAATAAAGTACTCTGAATTGGCCTACGTTTTAAAAGGTAGCACCTTTTCCCCCCTTTCTTACTCTCACGATCTTCTGCTCCATCGTCGACAGTAAAACCGCCACCGCTGCAAGTTGAAACAAATTCGCATGCGTGCAACGGGTGCAGTTCCCCGAGCGTGCAGGACGCTAATTTGAACGCGCCAGGTTCGGAATCATTCGATTAGAGGTCGACCTTTCCATAACCCTAACGAACGTTCCACAACCCTATAACGAGCGGACTCGTTTCAAGCGCGCGAGCGTAATTAAAATAAGTTGATTAAGATCGGACAAACGGCATGCCACCGTTTCCCTACCCACTTTCCATTTCCATCTTCAGTCCCACGCGTCGTTTCGGATATACCTTGTGGCCCAAGAACGCGCAGTTCTTTCCTTTTGTTGTTGTTTGCACTGTATATTATACTGCAATCGTCGCAGCAATGTCAACTTGGCAGCGGCGCAGCCGCTTGCCACTGCCCACACCACAGGAACGCTCATCTGTTGCCAATTACGTGCGCGCGACGGTCGCTTTTAAGAAAGCGCGAGGCTTTTCTCCCCCAAGTGCGCTTAGGCACGCGCCGATCGGTTCTGCCGCCGCCGCCGTTCCAGAACGCTCGGTCGCGAGGCGGCACACGTAGTTTATCACTGCGGGCCATTGTCACTAACGCGTCCATTAGGAGACAGAACGCGTCGCGCACACTCTTGTGTACACTCACTCGCTGCTATACGCGAACGCGGCTGGCGAGGGGACATCGCAAGTGCGCGCGGCCACTCCCGGCACGTTTATTTAGGTGTTGTCGTTGTTTTTCTTCCCCCGCTGGCCCCGAAACACTTGGCAAAGACGGTCGGCATTTCGGCTGCGCGGGGAAAATAAATAAATCATTGAGTAAAGATGTGGGAGCGCCGTGTACCCTTGAAGTCGGCCCCGCAAATAGCCGCCGCCGACGCAATTAGAAATGTATCGCGTATCTGGACCACCACGAGGGTGATTATCGCTTTTTTTCTTTTCCCCCACCATTATGTAGGTACGCATAATTCCAACCACGCCGTGACGAGACACGCCTGACTGTGCAGAGACGAGACAGAGAGAAAGTGGAAGAGGGTGCTAATTCCGGTGAACTAAATGCTGCGAGAGCATTTCCATTATGTGTATATGCTGCTATGCGTTTATGGCCCAACGCGCAGCTCCGTTGTAGTTTCAATTAAAATCGCTCTCGATACCACTGACCAAAAGAAACGCCGAAATAGCATTTGTGGATGAGCGATGAATCTCTCCCTACCCATTAGGCGAAGGAAGGTCATCCTTTTACCTCAAGTCGTATATTTGCGCCTCTGTCCCCCCATATTTGAGTTATTACCCCGCGCGCAGCGACCGATAAACGCCGGTGACTACGCCATTACGTCAGGTGTGTGTAAGTGTTCCCCAAGAAGTAAAGTCAATACACTTCGTATACGACCAGTCTGTGGCGATGGGGCTGTGTCGGAAACGCCTAGTCATTATATTAGTATATTGCGAAGCTTAGGGACTCCCTCGAATAGCGTCTTTGGCCAGAGCAGAAAAGTATGTTGCGAAATAACTAACGAAGCAAGGCCGCTCTAAACAACAACAAAAGGAGTGGGCAGCCTGCAAGGCTGGACTAAGAGCGAAGCTTGTGACCAACTTGGCTTGTATAAGCTTCTACAAGCTCAACTAAGTCACGAGATTTGTCACGTGACTGGCTGTTGCATGGTTTTGGCTGTAACATGTCACGTGACTAGATGTGACGACATGTTACGCGATTTGGGTAACGTGTGTAGGTTCAAATTGGCTTGGCGGGCAATGTGCGGTTGTGCCGTCCTCCATCTCCCCTCCCTCTTACCCTCACTTCCTTTTCCCACCCACCCCCCTTGTTATACTATACTATACAAGGCTATATGCAATGCTTCTCCTCTCTCCTCCCCCTTTCCTTCCTCCTCACACTCAATTCGCTTTCCCATCCTTTGCTATATTATACCATACGAGGCTATGCTATGCTTTACTCTTTCCCTTCCTCCTCACCGTCACCACCCTTTCCCACGACCTCACTATACTATACAAGGCTATGTGACGCTATTAAAGGCCTCCGCCCTTATGTAGTATTAGGCGGGGGGCATGAGCCCAAGAGAAGAAAGGCAGTGCGCGCACAGATACCGTGCCTTTTATAGAAGTGCACGCGCACTTATTTGTGATGATGATAGTTTTACCCTGATGGAGCACAAGTTTACCGATACCTTAAACAGCTTCGCTGTTAATAAACGCACATAATCAGCAGCAGCCGTGAATTTCGATAATTGTTCGCCGTGGTGGTGTTACACTTATTTTAATTCAGCCACTATTCGCTTTATTGTTGTGCCGTAGTGGTGCCTACAAGTTGCTTCGATGACTTCCATGGCGTTCTCCGAAGAAGCAACGACACATTCTGCTGACGTCACATTCTGCTAGGTTCTTGCCGTGACAAATATACGTATATAATATGTACGCACCAATATCAGAGTGATCTTGGCAAGTTTTGTCAAGTACGAAGGAAATTACTTAGCTTGTTTTCTTCGTGTGATCAAGTTTGGCAAACCATATTTGCTTCCTCGCAGTTGCATGAACAACTTGTACACTTGCGAAAGAACGGATTTGCCAGACTGCTACGGTTACCGCATTAAAATATTAAAATGGAAGACGGATGAGAGCAGCTAGGAAAGGGGGGGGGGGAGGGGGGGGGGGCGTTTGCACGGTGTGGCAAGCTTTGCGAATAATGATAATGAATAAGACAGACAATGACAACCGAAAACCTTACATTTGTTCTCTCGTGTACCTAACCTTCATTGTTGCCTGTTCTCTATGAGGGCCATGGTTTAAAACAACCGCCACGACGCATGATGATGACGAGGATAACTATATTTACTGCGTGTCCTGGAGAATCGCCGTTCCGATCAACATTATTCAAATAAAGCGGCAAACTAACCTGTGCTCTATGGTTTCTGAGGTTCGGGTGTCCATGGTGTTCCGGACAAAGCTGCGAGCGTACTGATTGAAAGTGGAGTAGCTGAGAGGTCAATATGAAGATGATACTTTAAACGCGGCCGAAGCGCCAGTCGCAATGTTTCGCAGTGCATCGCGGCTATGTGACAACTTTGGCACTTGTTGTAGGAGTGCATGTGCATTGTGACTCTCGTACGATCAAAAACAACAACGACAAACAAAGTACTTTAGCCATCGACTGTTATGTATCACGACCGGCGTTAGCGACACATCATGCAGGGTCGTCGTGTATCGTGTTCTTTGCTTCTCACTAGGTTTGCCGAAACCCACACCACCTACCTTCTCATGTTATCATGTTTAAATGATAGTTATAAGAATAAAAGTACGCATCCCGCAGTTGACATTTGAACATTGAATTCCAAGCAGCGCATACTTCGCAGCACCATGCAGGGACACGCAAAGGTAGGTCGGCCGAAACAGGTCTGTAAGATTTTTTTAATAGTCTAGAAGACAATGTTCGGTGTAGCAAATGTTTCACCTTGATAGACCACTTTATCGTGGTCTCAAGACTTCCTACAAGTGAGAGCGGTCGCATAACTAAACACTGAAAATTAAATCACCTCGCTGATATCACTGACTCGCAGAAAAAGCCATAAGCTCGTCCTCGGGGTTTTACGCACGTGGGTCACTATACCCCATGATAACAACGACATGCATGTCTGCAAATTACACCTCCGTCATTATTTAGTGCACATACGCCCTGAGAGCTATTACTTGTTTACCAATCTCTACCGCTCGTGACGAAATTACAAGGTTTGTACATGAGGTGTGTTATTATGTAAGGGTTCATAGAACAGATTGTTTATTTGAAGGTGCGTTGATTGGGTGCAATTCGAGAACAGGCGCACAGAGGCTAGTCGTCACCGCAGCCGTATGGTCTATCCAATTAACACGCTCCCACGTGAATAATCATTGAAATCTTGCGGCGGACTCTTACAGTGGCTCTCCAGATATACTCCCCTTATTCCCTGCTCGTTGCTGCCGTTCTTTTCTTTTGACAAGTTGATCTTGATAGTACTGAGCAACTGTTCGGGCTCGGTTAATTTCCAAGACCACTGTTATGGAGCGAGCACTGAAGCGGTCAGTGCACTAAAACGCGTTCGCATCCGAGCCGCAGAGGAGGATCCCACATCGCTTGCACTGCGAGGGCCCACTTCCGGCGATACAGGGCGCCGCTTGGGAACCACCTCGCGGACGCACAAACGCGATCGGCAGCGGAAGCCAATTAGCGCACCCATCGGCCGGCCGTCCGCGATGGACGCCTGAGACGGGATGGACCGCGCTGGTCTCACGGGCCCCGTCGCTCGTCGAGACGTCGCCGGATATCGGCGGCGAGTCCCGCATACTAATGAGCGCCATCGGCGACAATCGCCGCCGGGTTATCGGCTTCCGCGCAGTGCGGGCAGTTACACTCGCGGGACACGCTGCTTATCGCTGCGCTGAATGAACGGCGCGTGCCTGAGTGGGTTGATGGAATGCGCGCGCGGGCCCGCGCTAGGCGCGTGGCGACAAGCGGCTTCGGGAGGAAACATTTATCAGCGGCCGACGCAGTTGCCACCATCCCGCTGAGTCCAACGCGAGGAGCAAATGACGGGGAGGGGGGGGGCATGCCTTAAAAGAGCAAACAGCGAACGCGCGCTAGTCCTTGGATGAGAGGCGTCTTGTTGTGCGCAAGAAAGAGAGCGCCGGTGGCGGACTGTGCCAAGTTTCACAACGGGACTTTCGAGCCCAATCAAGAAAACGCTCCAGCTTGGCGCACGGTTTGTTTTCCTCCAAGCGCTGATTACGGCGCGGGCGGTTCTGGGCGAACGCGCGCTCCTCTCGTCGTCCGATTGACCTCGGCCGGCCACGAAACGAACCGATTGGAATTTCATCGAGGCGCAGCAGCGCAAGATAGAAAGAAAGCGCCGCGCTTCTACTTTTAGCACGCTCGCATCGCGGCATGGGTCGGCCGCTGAGCCGCGCTGCAAACATCGGCCGAACAACGCGGTGGGCAGTTCGCGCCCGCGTGCAAACACTCGCCCTCCTCTTGCGCACGGGACACAGAGAAAAAAAACGCGCACCACGAGGCGCCCCCGGTGAAGGCCGTGGCCAACCATTGCAGAGTACACACACAGGCGCGTCGGTGGCCGTCACCAGGGCCAAGAAGAAAGCGGCTCGACTGACCGTGAACGAGGCACTTGTGTGAACTTGGCACTAGAGCAATGGGCGAAAACAGACTTAAAAACGTCGGTTACTCCACGCGGAGAACAAACGTCTGCGGGAGACCTCGATTGACGGTGCATCTGAAAGGCTGCCAGGATGAACGGCTCTCAAGGCCGCAGCGAGAGAGGCCAGTGAATTAAAGCCGACGTCAAATTGCGAATCGCCAAATTAGGGACGGTCGTTTTAGAGAGGAAAAGCTCTAATAAGTGTAATCACTCCAGGACATTTGCTCCGTCATGAGTGGCCGTAATGTATACTTGAGTACGCTCCCGCGCCACGTCTCGAGATGGGAGGTGGTGCACGCCTCGCAGCTCTGATCGTGCAATACAAAACGCTAACTGGCGTCGAAGTTTAACATTTACCATGCGGGATTACAGCAAATAGACATGGCATCACACTGTGTAACACATCGTGCCAGCACAAAAGCCTTAGCACTCATAGAGAGAGAAAACTTTAATAAATAAATAGGTCCGGCGATTTGGTCTGGGTAGGGCCACAAGCACCCCAGCTTCCCAATCATAATAATAGTGACAGTAATAGAAATGTCGGTTTAATCTCTCGAAACTGCACAATGCAGTATACAAAGAACTCCTAATTAATTTTATGGCCACTTAAATGGCACTTGGAATACCGGTACAATGTCCTTGGTTTTGTTTTTGTTTTCTTTTTCTGTCCGCATAAGATTTCCAGTATCAAAATGACGGCCTCGTTTTCATCAGCGTACAGCGTCATACTATATATAGCCGCTGCACTACCTCGATCCCCAGGCACTTTATTACTGCATTCGTTTGCTCTTCGTAAAATCAAACCTTTTGTTAACACACACGTAGAAGCGGAGTTGCTTGTGTTTGTGGTAGCACACGTTTCTGACAACGCCCTTTACGTTATCACTTTGAGGCGGCTATACGACTCGTATCTCTATGCAATACGTTGTCCTTGTTTGCGTTTGTGCCGGCTACGTTACGCAACGATTATCTCCGCGTTTTGCGCAATTCAATGTTCGGGAAACGGCAAGTAAGAGCTAATATTCTACATATAACTGAAAATCAGAGAATCGTAGAAGCCACGAGAAGAACCTTTGGGCGATAGCCAGAGTCCATCCAGGACCTCGAAGGTTGCCTAGTTGCGTAATCAATGTATTTCGATACGGAATGCGCCAGAGTCGCTTAAGGGCTGCGCAAGCGATTATTTAACTGGACGTAATTCACAAACTCCAAGAGGGCGTGAGAGTTAAGTCTCCACAGCGAGTATAGCACCCGCGTTGTATTTTTGTCCACTTTAGCTTCCATTGCCATTATTACGAGTGTCTTTAGTTTAAATAAAGCAACAGTTATTTTCCCCTGTTTTGCTTGGCTTCATTGTTTGTTGACTTCATGCGACTGCAACCAATAAAAAAAAATGTCGCCCTTCTTACTTTCTTTATTTGTTCTCCACACCGTACGTTATCGCGCCTAAGAATGTGACCTTCCTTCCTTGCTTCCCCGCGCGTTTGCGTGTGTGTATGTGTGTATGCGTGTGTGTGCGTGTATGTGTGTTCTCTGCATTGCGGATTCCGTGCTGCAAATATCGCTTTATAAGTGTCAAACGCAAACAAGAACATATGTGTGACCTGCTGAATGTGTGTTTGTGACCCCTCACTGTTGCAGAAACACTCCTTTCTTTCTCGTCGCTTACATTTGTGGATGATACCATTGTGTGTGTCACTATATGGGTGTCAAGCATTATAACTGTAACATCTGTCAAAGCGGACTCTTCAAAATCTGCTTAACTGCCAAATCTGCTCTTTAAGATCTGCCAATAATAATGACAAGAACTTGAAACTAGTTTCCGTAGCCGCCTCTTTAATGCATTTGTAATCCAAGTCATCGCTCAGGCCGAGTTTTCCTCCGAATGAACGTCGTCCAATTGATTCCAACACGACATACGTGCGATGGCTGACTTACACCAGCAAAATGCGACACAGCGGACAGCCCTGTACTCCTAGAATGCGCTACACGCACATTACCCGCGCGCGAGTTCGCCGACTCAAACGAATCTGGGATGTGCTAGCGAAAGGAAAACAATGCAGACAAGAAAACACAGAAGAAATGGAAAAGAGTTCGCCTTCCGGTGGAGAGGGTAATAAAAAAAATAAAGAAGAAGATAGCTCCCTCGAAGAGCGCCGTTGTTGCTTTGTCCGTCGTTAATCGGGCGCTGTGATCTGGTGCACGCTCGCGCATTACGCAATTGTGAAGGTCAGCAGTTTGTGTGTTCTTTTGTTTTCTTTTTCTCAGGGGCTGGAGGAAAATCTAGGCCACGAAGGAGCGCGGCAGGTGCTCGTCGAGACACAAAAGCAAACAGAGCCGCGAGAGGCGAAGACCGCTGCCACTCTCGGGGAGAAGACGATGGCGGGGCAATGCGGCCTTTTAGAACTGGATCGTCCCTTGGAGAACGCACAGACGAGGTCGTGTTTGCTCGCGTTGAGCGCGCGCGCGCCTTGGTTTTTCGTGGCCGTGATTGGCACCTGCATCTGTGGCCGAATGGCGCACGGCCACTATTCGGCGGCCTGGGTCATGCCTGTCCGCGCTACGTTTACGATGTTGCCCTCGGTGACCGCAGCGAGAGATTTCGACCGAGGCGACGACAAGTAGTAGCCTGGTCACTCGCGCGGCCGCTGACCAAACACGACGGCTGGTTTCTTCCTCCGAGCGCACTCTGCCGACGAATAATTGGGCTCCCTCGGGTTCTGCGCTTCTTCTGCTGCCGCCATGGCGATTCCACGCGTACGCGCAACTTTTACGAGCTCGTCACCGCGGTACATACGAAAAAGAGGATCGATTTTTTTTTTTTTTCGTTTCAGATGTGGGGTTGTGCTAAGGGTTACTGATGGCCCAGGAATCGGCGAATGTCGTAATATTGTTGTCAGATGGCAGAGGAGACTTCTAGCTCCGCAATCCTGTCGTAAATCAGCGCCAACAGTAATATATAGGCACTTTATAGGTTTTGTTCTAGTCACTTATAAACATTTACCGCCGAATTCGGCCCCTTTCATTAATTTCTGTTGTGCAATGCTTATTATTTTGACATATGTTACAGGTTGGTCACTGATGTTAATTCATAGCCACTCATATATTATTTAGAAATGACTCATTGCGACGCAGTACACACTACAATTAAGCATACAGTACACACGAAGCATCGTCTCTTATGGTATTAAGGCGTGATGTTTGGTGCGCGTTTTCTGTGTACAGCATAAGGATGCACGTTTGATGGTGGATAGTTCAATTAAAAATGAGAACCCATGACTTTTTATGCCCTAAGAAGCTTCATAACCAATACTCGGTGTTCGTGTTTTTTGCGCCTTGCCTTCCCGGGCGCTTCTGTAGAGTGAATCGCTATACAGGTGCATCGGGCGCTTCGCTCGTCGGCCCACAAGGCACTGAACGCACTTTTACGCTTCTTGAAGACGGCGGGTTTGGGCGAACGCCTCTGACTGATGGAGTCGTCCTACAACGTCTCTTTCGTTGTTCCTCTTCCTTCTCTCTCTCTCCCATCTTTCTATTCCCCCTTCCCATTCCCCCAGTGTATAGGTAGCCAAACGGATGCCTTTCTGGTTAACCTCCCTGACTTTCCGTTTTCCCCTTTTCCTTCCTCCCTTCCTTCCTTCCCGAGTGCTTTCCAGTGGCGTCGCTAGGAGTGAGGTAAAATGTGATAGTAGATAGCACGGGACTGCGCGCGATCTCTGATACGGAGCGACGAGCTGGGCCGGAGGTTTTGGACGGGTGACGTTGCAGACTTGGGGACGTCAATTTACAAGCAGTGGGGACATTCAGGGCCGAATCTTCATCTCCCGCGGAGCGAAGCATGCCTTCATTTCTGGCCTCATTACAGGTTTCGTGAAGCCTGCTACAGCTGCAATGTGTGCGCATAGCTTAGTTACTGTCAATCTCTATAAGGTAATGAACAACCACACGCACGCGATGTGCTAGAGACGCGACAGGATGGACGATTATGAGCGTCCCCTTTATGACGTGGCGGTGAACCTTGAGCCACCAAGCTAAATATTCAGTATTACCTATCTGAATTATGGTCTTTGTTTTTATTTCAAAGCAAAGTTTAAATTCGCAATTTAACTGTTCGCGTTTCGCGATAAGGTATTTTTTGTTTTCATACCACTTTGCTTTTGTTCTTTCAGCCTACTTTTTCCGCCACCAATCGAGCAGCCGTTATTTCCTGATCTCTATCTAGCGCCTCTTTTAACTTCCCCTGCTGTCCCTAAATCCTAAGGCTCCAAGTATACTAAAGCCCAAACCTACATTTGGGTGGATGTCCTCGCATTCAGTCAACACTTGCTCCATCGTTTCACTGGCTTTTCCACAGCATTTATATTCGTTGTTACTGGATCTCGCTTAAATTTCTAACAAAGCGTTTTATAAGGAAGCCCGACCTCGCTTCAAATAGTAACGCGCTTTCTTTTGAATTGTCATAAAAGGCTTCATTCCTTGTTTCTTATTTACACTTGCAGTGGTTACTCAGAGCTGGCTTGTGCTCCGTCATCGCTATCCAATAAATCCTCTCCACCTCTCTGACCTTGTGCTTAGTGCTCTTTCTTTCAATGTCGCTCGCGCAGTACTTGCTGCAAAGCCTGCTACTTGGCTTTCTCCACATCTAAATATTTTCTTTGCCTGTTTATATTTCTTGGGTGCTAATAATTTGGCTTCGGTTAAAGAAAAGACGCTGCTTTCTGCAGCTCTTGCGGGAGCACGGCTCATCATCCGTTGGGGCATAGGGGAAAAGGAATCAAGGCCCAGAGAAAGGATTGAAGGGCTCCGAAAATTTTGACCATCTGGGGTTCTTTAACGTGCACTGACATCGCACAGTACAAGGGTCTCTGGCACTTTCGCCCCCATCGAAAATGCGACCGCCTGGGCCGGGTTCGAGCCCTCCACTACGGCGCCTCTCATAGCCATATTGTGGTTTTTTAACGTAAAACCTCATAAATTATTATTATTATTATTATTATTATTATTATTATTATTATTATTATTATTATTATTATTATTATTATTATTATTATTATTATTATTATTATTATTATTTCAGAAGTCCGCGACTTGCGACCGAAGAATCACTCACGGCGACCAATGTTATCGCCCCGCCACGGTGGTCTATAGTGGCTATGGTACTCGGCTGCTGATCCCAGGGTCGCGGGATCGAATCCCGGCCGCGGCGGCTGCATTTCGATGGAGGCGAAATGTTGAGGCCCGTGTGCTATGCGATGTCGGTGCACGTTAAAGAACCCCAGGTGGTCGAAATTTCCGGAGTCCTCCACTACGGCGTCTCTCACAATCAGAGCTGGCTTTGGGACGTTAAACCCCACATAACAAACGACCAATGTTATCGCAGGCGACCGCGACGTGCCGCCCTTCGTGCGCTACCCCGTTTTCTATCTTATACGTCTGTTTCATTGCTCGCACTGCCATGGACATGTAAGGCGAGAAATTCACCGGTGCCCTATCGCATGCTAAGGCGACTTGACGGCTAAAGCCATTTTTCGTTGTCATATTATTTGACATCGGTCGCTTTATTTATCTCTAAACTCATTTGACATCACGCGAATGTAGTTTCACGTGAAGTAAGAACAATGCACGCACAGACACGCCGTTGTAATTTGACGTAAGCTGCATAAAGGTCAACATTCAATCAAGCTTGTGGCGCATATATGCGTATATCTTACCGAGGAATCCGGGTATGCGCCTCACGTGATTGCATTATCATTAATCTTGACGTAACGGTCGAGCAAGTCACATTATTCATGTCATGACCTACGATTCGTGCTAATCGTATTCCTACCTTAGCTGCCACGCCAATTTTGGTATATGCCAAGGGAACGAAACGGCTTTGTTTGACGTTTGACGACTCCGGTGACTTTTCGCGTTTGGTGAGTCACCTAAAGCTTTATAAGATAAAGAAAAGAAAAAAAGAAAACATGCAGAACATTGCCTAAGGTATTTCGACGTCATGTTCTTGCGTCTCTGACTGTTTCAGCAGTTTTGCGAGTCCATTCACCACTGAGTGCGCTATAACGTGGAACAAACTAGCTGCAAAAGCTAAGAGCTCCCGATCGTGTTCTCGAAGACATGCCATGGCAACAAAGCGAATTAAGAAGAGCACCCACCCTGGAATTGCTTTGCACTCGTTGTAGAGACAGAAACCTCACTTAGTCATTGGTATACATTAGTAGGAAACCAAGTGCAACATTACATTAGCGATCAGCCCATGAAGCCGACTTGCTAAAAACGAAATCAGCGCCACATCTTATTGACTTTGTGCGCCGAAACACGGGCACAGATCGACTGGACTCACGCGCTGGCTACACACATGCTGGCACCTCCTCTGCGCCCTTTCCTGCTCGCCCGTTCCGTTTCTTCACGAATGTACAGTACAGCCTAAAACCCCGGCGTATAGGCGCTCACTGTTCGTAGTACACGCTGCGTCCTTCTTTATCGTGGCACGGTTGGCACGAGTTTGACAGCAGGCCTTGCAGCCTTCCATTCTCCTCGAGCTGTCGTGTACGCGCACGTCGCCGTGAATTGAGATGTAAGCCGGCACACGCTCTGGGCACGCCGCTCATGACCACGAGAACAAGCGCGCAGCGGCGACGATTCGTGTTTTTTTCCAGCAAACGGTATACGCAAACGGAATCGAAGAGAGGAGGCACATCGGGGCAGCATGAGGCAAACAGAAGAGAGAAGCCAGAAGGAAGAACTGAACTCGGCCTGGCCACAGAGTTTCGTTGCGTAAATTCGAGACTTTTCTCTTTCCCCCCCACGCATTGGCAAGCTCTCGCTAATCGGTTTCCGGCGCTCAGTGCAGCCGTATAATCAGGCAAACGAAGCAACGGGAGAAGCCAAGTTGAACAGCTTCCACGCGAAGAGACATTTGCTGCAGTCTGCGAGCAAAGGTCGTTGCTGTTTTCGGCCGCTGAAACGCTAGGTCCCCCCCCCCCCCCCTTACCACGGGAGCGTAATTGTTACGCCGGGGATAGTGGCCGCGCTCTGTTTGTGCCAAGTGCGCCAAGCGGTGACCAACGCGGTGGCGAGAGTGCCGAGCAGCGGGCCGCACAGCGTCCCTTAATTGTCCGCTGCGCGCAGGCACGTCTTCGCAGCTGAGTGATGCCGAAGCTGCTCGCTCGCGCGCCGTATAGCATCCGGTGCGCGAGCCGCTGCCAACTGGCCGTGCCGACTGGCGTCGTTTCGCTCGTGCGGAGTAAAGGAAACGCGCGTGTGCCGTGGCTACCGTGCCACACAGCTTGTAAGGGCCTTCTGCGCTAATGTTGCTAATATTTGCCACGTACGTGGTGATACATGGCGTCGGACGATAAGCGTGAATGTTCAGTACGAGAGTTTGAGGGACATGCAGCTTGCATCCAGAGCCGAAGCCGCTTTTCGGCGCGGCGATAGCTTCCGAGAATAGGGCTGTATGCGTTCCGACATGCAGCATCTATATACTATTCACAAGCACAAACCGTTCGCTCTTCTGTATCGCGACGTAGAGCGCCGGCTTCCGATTGGAGCTGGGGAACCGGCAGGTCGGCTATAGAGTGATGCCACGTCGTTTGCTTCCAATGCCTGATCTGCGGAGGAATGCGTGCGACGCGTTCATCGTCGTCGGCTACCGAGCCACCCGTCGAGCTGCGGCAGAGGCTTCGGCGACTGAGACGCGCCGCGTTCGGCTTGATTTGACGCCCCCGGTGACAAAGAGGCTTGCGCCAGCCAGGACGCGATGCCGCGGGGCACGGGGACCATCTTAAGCCTGACGCATTCGCCCTGACCCCGGCTGAGTTGCCACGCCTCGCGACCGAAACAGGCTTGTGACAGAGCTTCAGGTTCTTAATTGCTCCGTGCGGGTCGCGTCTATACGATCGGGTGTTTTGTTTCACCCAAAGCTCGCGGAGCACCGAGCTGGAGCACGGCTGTGTCCGAACTGCCTCGTATATGCAGCCATAGAAATAAATGCTCGTCGAAACCAGAAAACGGCACTAAAGCTTTAAGGCGTGCGCCCTACACACTGGTATGACCTTCAGGGTATATAGTTGCCACTTCGGATATCTAGCACAAATAAACTAAAACAGAGCATTTGTATGTCAGTGAAATAGTAGAAATGGAGATTGTCGATCTTCACTAAGGTACAAGCAATTGTCAATAGTTTAGGACTCGCAGAGGTATGTCTTTCGTGACGTATTTACATATGTACGTACAGGTGAAAGGGTCTTCAGAAAATTGCTCACGTGCCCTCTGTTGCTTTCGATTTTTTCAGTTGCCGATAATTGCATGTGCTATACTACCACTTCCTTACGTTACCCACTCGCGTTTCGAGATCCGCTATTGCCGTCAAATCTATGGGGGCAGCCAGAACTGTTCAATTTCGTTTGTCGACGTTGGTTCTATATAGACCCATGACGCCACCATAGTCTGAACGATTTTAAGCACTGTAGATAAGGCGTGATGTCTGGGCGAGCTGCTTCGTTGCCATGTTCCCTTTCATGTCACTTCAGTCCTAATAGTTGATCAGTTGTAAGAGCACCCTCGCATCACATGGATGGGATTCAACCATGATGTATTTTAGCAATAAAATATCTTCAGCTCCAGCTAATATCACTCACTGCCACCACTGCCCATTAAGTATATGCTGCTGCTGGCTCATGCCGTTGTGAAGGCTTACACTAGTTTTTCTTTCTTCTTTTATCTTTTTTTGGGGGGGAACAAGGGGGCAGGGGAGGAAGATGTTTGAGCTCCTGTATATTAGTCTCTCTCTCTCTCTCTCTCTCTCTCTCTCTCTGTGTGTGTGTGTGTGTGTGTATTGTTACCTTAGTATCCGATTATGTTGCGGGCGACCGCATGGTGCTCATTTTTTACGCTTGTATATCATCTAACAGACGCTCGTGAGCAAAATGCGGCGCCTATGCGATATTAAAGGCCAACTCCGGCGAATTTTCGAGGTACGTAGATCTCAACAGAATTCGCTGGATACGTTCCTCGGCACACTTTCGTCATTTGGGCAAGATTACAGGCTCGAGAGATGCGCAGGTTACTTGCCATCCAGTTTTTACCGATTACCTCAACCCGCCCCCATTGCTTCGGGCAATTATTAGCCACGCTTTGTGTTGACGTCATCATCATCGGCAAAGTGTCAGAAGCACACCAGTACTATACCATGGCCTTCGAGATCTGTGCGTGCCGCCGATCTTTACGACATTACCGCAAGGAGAAGGGTGCATGCGCTGTCGTGCCATGCAAAAAGGCTGGTTGACTGGTTTGACGACACTGAGCACTGGGTTGGATACCGGGTACGATATCGCGCTTCTCTCTCTCCTTTTTTTTTTTTTTTGCTAAAGAATTATTTTCGCATTTGCTGAGCATATCTACCAAAATGTGACATTAGCGCCTTAGTAGCATAGAAGCGTTATTACCTTGACATGCTGGAAAAATCGCCGGAGTTGTCCTTTAAGGAAGAAGGATATAAAAGAAAGAGGAAAAGCAATAAGAACTTGTCTCTATCGCTCGAGTTGCGTTGAATGGGACAAAACGAGCGTCCAGTCCTCCCGAGTGACCAACGCCGCGGTGCACACGCGCCCTCTCCCTCCCTTGGTGTGGCAGAGCTCAAAAGGGACCGCCGTCCGTCAAAACACGACACCGTCCTCGGTAAATCACGCGGTCGAATTTGAAACAAAGCGGCGCTAGAATTTATAGCGATGTTCCGCGAGGGCGTATTTTACTCGCGCCGACTGAGCGCTTTTCTTGCGGCCCCCTTTGCGCCCCGCGCTGTCGCTGTATGTAACGCCTGAGGAGGGGGGGTCCCGACCAACAAAAGCCACGGCCGGACGTTTATGGAGCGGCCGGTGTGATCGTAAATCAGCGGCGCCGCTTCAGGGCGCATACGTCGCGCGGCTCGCCTAACGTATGCAAATTGCCCCCCCCCCCCCCCCCTTACGCTTCACAGCGACGGCGTCGAACGCACGCCGCGCAGAGCGCCGTCTGCCGCGCGCGCGCGCGACGGATTAGCGCGTTTTTCTCTCTCGCCCATGCATTCCCGGTAGGCGATGGGGGAGGGAGGGTGCAAGGTGCGTTCTGCGGCGTAGGCGCTACCCTGGGCGCTCGGAACCCAATGCCAGGCAGCCGGATCAACGTTGGCCGGATCGACAGCGCCCCTTCCTTCAACGCTACCGTGCGGGAAGATTTAAGTGACACATTTTGAGGGTCAGCGTGGCACCCGTCACTTGGCCGTTTTATTGACGCATTGCATCACATAAGCGACCGCAACAGCCCACAGTGGCATGCGTTAACGCACGTAATCGACGTTGCGGGGAGAGCCGGTTCGCAATGATGCGCGGCTGCTGCTGCTGCGATTGGATTTTCTTCTGTCCGTATAGTGATTCGGTGGACCGTCGTTGCAGTGGTCGGCCAGTGATCAGCCGCTTTCAGGACGAGGCGTGTTTAAACCACTCCTGAAAAGAAAAAAAAAAAAAAGGGGGGGGGGGGGGGCGGCACCACTGTATGTTTACACCGGGCGTTTTTTAGACACTACTGAATCATTTAAGATGGCGACAAGTAGTGTAATTTAACTCCTTAAAGGGACACTAAAGGCCAATATTAAGTTGACCAATATTGACAGATTGGGTTTGTGTAGGGTAACAAATTCGCCATTCGTGAGGCGACAGCAGAGCAGCTGCCAGCAAGAAAATTACGGAATTGAGAAACTGGAGTGGTGCCCTCTGTACCGCTCTGTGGGTGCCTTTTTGGAATGACGCCATCTCGTCTATTTTTGAGTACTCACTTACTGCTGCAGATTATAAATGAAAAATGAATTGGATAAACTGTCGCAATAAATTAACGTGCCATAAGCCACAGTTGTTGCTGACTATTATAACGGCCGTGGGACTCACTGCACCTCAGTGTCGGCAGTCGAGGTCGTGGCGTGAGGTTTTTGTTTGCTTTTTTTTGTTTTTTGTGTTGAGCAGGCGATTCAAATTGAGCAGCGATACCAGAGACTTTCGGCGGCAGTTTCTGACGCAAAAAATTCGTTTGTTGGCGCGCAGAAAGTGGCGACAGACCACAACAACAACAACAGAGATAAATAAATCGATCTAGCCAAACGAAATATTTTCCTTCGGTGTCCCTTTTTAACTGAGCTGAGTAGAGCACTTTACGGCACACACTGTAATTTACGAATTGCACCTCGTCAATTCGCGAAGCGTATCATCTTTTAACGTAATACGACAATTGGAAGTTTAGAAATGCTGGTTCTCAATGTGTGTGACGAAATGCATGGGCGTTCTCGTTACTTTCGAGCTTCAATGCGCTGAATGACATTCAAGTGGAAAAACGGCAGCTTTATAGGGTGTACGTCAACGTCAGCGCTCCCTCGTGATTACATTACAAGTGGATACGTCTTGCAAACTCAGTGGCTACAATTCGGCATTTCGAATATATATGTTACTGAGAGCAATTATTAAAAAATAATTAGACGACATTATTTAATTAGTCAAATATTTATTTCGACTGTTCGTGCAAGGAATCTCTCTCACGTGGTGCAATCGAGCCCGGGGGTGCAATTATGTAGCATACATACCGAAGGTGATCTTTAAACGTTCTCTGTTGTCTTTACTGAAGAACCCAGTGGACGCGAAACTCCATCTGCGTGTTATTGATTCTTTACGTTTTCTATCTGTGTGTTGTCGATTTTTATATTTTCTACGTGTAGTCCACATGTGTCGTGTCGTCTTGCAAGATGAGCAGTGTTTTCAGCCTTCGCATACCCTCTCCACTCCATCAAGAACCTTTTCTCCTTTCGTTGCAATCTTTCGGCTTTCTAATGCGCCATACGTTCTCTGCAGGTGCAATCCACATTAAAAACAGAGACAAACAAGAAAAAAAAAAGCATTTTAAGCGCCTATGCACCTCGGACAGCCTTGTGGGCGCGCCTCTATATAAAATCATTTTCCTCGTCCATCGATCGATCGAGAAAGTTCGACCAACTCGGTTACAGAGCGCCGCCGGTTTTTACCCCATACGTGCACTTGGCACTACATAGGCGGATCCGCGAACAGGAGCGCGTGCCCATGCAGCGCGGGACGCGCATGCGCGCTCGCCCACGCTCATGCCGGAGGCCGATCGTGTCAGCCGCAGTCCAGGGGCAGCGCACATTAACATGGCCGCCGAGTATAACGAGCCGTGGTAACAGCGCGGCCCAGGGGCATCCCACGGTGCAAGAGCTATAGCGTTCTCGGGCGCGCGACTTGTCATCGGGCGCCTGTGCGCGCGCGATGCCCACGTGCTCACGCGCCGGCGGCCGCGGTTTCACAATTTCGCGCTTTCTCGTGACCGCAGTAACCGTGCTAACGGAATCTAACCTTGAAACCCGTCTGGCGGGATTTTCCAATGAGATCATTAGGAGCAGAGCCGCGCTGCGCAAGTGGACGCTCCACACGGTCGGGGCGCCGCTTGCGACAGCTCCTCCGCCAGCGGTCCAACAAAAGGCGGCGAGCAACAACGCTATATAGCCGCGCGGACCTTGCGCGCTTCTCGAGAAATCGCGGCCGAGGAGGGCCAGCCGGTGAGAGACGAGTCGTATTATACAACGATGCATTGGAAATGCGCCGCCAAGGAGGTGCCCCTCGCGAGCTCGCTTTACGAGCCGTCACCGCGGTATTAAAAGACGCAATTAACAACGCGCGGCTTCGCAGCCGGCACGAAGTGGGCACGAAGCAGGCGAGATTTGCGACTGCATTTCGCAGAAACGCTATTCGATGGACACGTGGAGAGTGCAGGCCAGCTTGGAGCCAAGCCTGTGTCCGCAGTGCGCACAGTACGGACAACGTGCAGAGGAAAACAGCACCGTCTCTGCTGATGACGGCAAGCGGAGCCCCCGTGAAAAGTTAAATGCATGTGGCTGTGGGGTCGGCCCCTAAAAGTTAATTCTTCGAGCGGCGGTATATACATTCACTGAGCTCGAACTTTTTAAGGGGATTCCGTTCACTGCGTGAAAAAATGTATGAGGCCTTTTTATGCGTCTCGGTTTACAATTGGCGAAAGTGCGCAACGACATGTATCCCGGTAAAATAAAACAAAAAAGAAGCTTCACAAATAGAGTAATCTGAGTGCCTTTCAAGCAAGCTTTGTTTCTGCGGCAGGACAAATAGCCTCTATTTGGGCGACGTCTAATTGGGTGTCGGATAATACGACAACTTGCAATCAATAGCTTCAATTGATTGCAAGTTGTGTTATTCCCATCAGACTCAATAGTTGATCAACGGGACGACATCGGAGATTTGGCGTTGTTGCATGCTTTTAGAAGGCAATACTTCTCGTAAAGCGGACCCGCAACTCGTCGACGAAATTTATCACTATTAATTTAAAAAAAAACATTAGGTTCTTCTGTTAAACATGAAACATCACGGGAAAAAATAAAACACGATATGGTGCTTTTTCGTTCATCACGGTTAATTTTGGGAAGACACCAAGATTTCCCGAAAGAAAGCGCGTTATAACAACACTTGTCTGGAAGGATGTATAAGGCTTGGCACGTAACGCCAATTCAGTGTATCTTTTTTATGGGCTTGATTACCGAGTAGTCGCAGATAATTAAGGCGTTGCAGTATGAAAAGTCACACCTACCGCAATGAGCTTCAATGGCCTTTATTTAGCAGACGCCGGAAGAAAATCCTCAAGAGCAGTTCGCATTTAGGTATTGGCAACACATCAGGCATAACAGTCCATGCAGCCTGTTCGTGGCTCATGACCAAGAGACTGAGCACGAAAATGAGCCTATTTAGCAGCTTCCATCACACTACTGAAAATGCCTCATCGTTAAGCCCTACATGGAAAGCAGCTTCTGTGGTTAATTGATGGTTGCACCACTTCCTTGGACAAACAAACGTCAAACGCCGTATTAGCAATGTTCTTGCAACCATAAGCGCTTGCTGCCTATAGTATACTACGCTTACAGCACAGCCCCCCCCCCCCCCCCTTATCTGCTTGGGCGCGGTGGTTTTAAATGTGGGTTTAGTGCTGTGTTTGATGGTGTGTTTCGCGGTCCCTGCCTCCCCTGACCCCAGCAAGGATATTTGATGAAGCTTCTCTCTCTCTCTTGGCTTTATAGCTGGAATTTTATAAAAATCGTGATTTAATTATCTTCTAGACAAGACAGGCAGTGGTGTTGCTCTCAACGATTAAAAAAAATATCAAATAGATGGGGAAAAGGAAATGGACATTATTTTGCTGTGACGATAGAGACTGACTTCGATGGATTGGGTGAAATTATCGATACCAGTGACAATACACGAATACTACGTTACAGTTGATGCCGCAAGCCGCGTGAGACAGTCAATATAAATAATAAGCGAGCCCCTTAAGTGCGTGAGCTCAAGGTACACCACTTCTGGCAAGATTCGAGCATGCCTGCAGGTATAAATACGAAGGGGCAGACTGCCCAGAGCCAGATAGCTAGAAGATTCCAGAGAGTGGAGCCGCAAAGTCTGCGCGGGCAGGGTGCAGTGATTCAACTAATGAAGAGAGTCTGTTCGGCGATGCAGCGGTGTTGATTTTGCACGGCCAGTGCCAAGTTATTCAATGTCACCGCTTCAGTGTCGCGGCAAGGCTGCGTCCTTGTCTCGATTCACAATTTGCAGCGCTTGCTCGCCTTACGGCTCCCCCTTAGCGCCAACCGGTGGGCGCAGAAGGGTGCTTTTTGTCTTCGGGGAAAGGGGGGTGGCACAGAGATGGCCACTTCAGACGGCCGAGCGTGTATGTACGAGACGAGCGGCGCATTATGCAGCCGACCTTCGCTTTCTAAAGACGCTGATTGCAGGTGTAGCGTCGGTGATGTGGCTGCCCTTGAAAAGCGAGAAACTGGAGAAAGTGAAGCAAAAAATAAGCCGCGCACACGAGGAGGGGCCGCGCGATCTGGAAGTGGTCCAGCGCGCGAGAAGCGCTGCGATCAGAGCGCGGCCTTGCTGGCCGCGACGCCCTAATTGGTAGAGAGAGTGGGCCCGACGCTGCACGCACGCCTCAAGAAGGTGGCTCAGGGTTCGCCGCCCCTCGGCCCAGCCGCGGTTCGCGTGCGTACACACACACACACACACACACACACACACACACACACACACACACACACACACACACACACACACACACACACACACACACACACAATTGCATGTTTAATATTGTTCAACGTTTCGGTCGTGGCACGACTTTCGTCAGAATGATGTCCTTGTTGACGACAGCAGGCCGTGCGCGTGGCCGTGACGTTGAACGATATTAAACATGCAATAACTTCCTCCCGTATATATATATATATATAATATATATATATATATATATATATATATATATATATATATATATATATGTGTGTGTGTGTGTGTGTGTGTGTGTGTGTGTGTGTGTGTGTGTGTGTGTTCACACTCTTTCATGCCCTTTCGCTTGCTCTGAGAACTTGCATGTAGCACCGCGGAGTGTGCACATGCATGGTTTTTTGCGTGCCCAAGGTGTACGAGAACATTCTGTGTGGATGTCGCATATAGCGCTTCGCAACTCATACGGGAGGTATGCATCATGGCGAGCGTATATGATTATGCCCTACGAGTGCGGTCTAAGGCACAATCTTCGTCTGTAGCGCTGTCGCCGTCTTACTATACTGCGCTCGCAGCCATGGCTCGCATCGAGGGGGTGTGTTCGACCACATGGCGGCCAGCCCTGGTCGTGCCTTGCATTAGCCAAGGTCGGTGGGTCAGCCAGTAAAAGAGAGAAAAAAAAAGGGACAGCGCAGGCATATGACAAATATAGTCATGCGCAGCCGCGGATGGGGGGCGGTTCGCCGTCTGCTGTAATGAAGCGCACGATTTGCGGCCGCGCACGCGTTGCCAGTGCACGCTCCGCGTGGCGCTATACGGGCGGGCAGCGGCCCACTTCGCGCGCGCGCACCGGAGCCCCGTCGTCGTAGCGCCGGAGCCGCGGCCCTTGCGAGGACAAGATCAAGGGGAGGGTTCACTTTCATCTTCATCGTGGGCGCACAATTATCGGCGACCTTGCGCCGCGGGCCCCCGTGCGCACCCCGGCTTTGTTTCTCCGCTGGCCTCGTCGCGGCGTCTAATTGGGCGCCGGATAAAGCGCCCCCCCTGCCAAAGTAACGGGCGATGCTTTGAAAACTCGGCAGAGTCCCAAAGCAGGGCTGCCGGTTCTCTCGGCCTTGATCCTTAAGAGCTTCGGCAAAAAGCGTATTACACAGAGCGAAAGAGAGTCGGCGTTGCGTAACCGCTTTCAAGGCTGCTCGCATCCTTCGGGTAGGCGTCGGTGTGCCGCGGCCAAGGCGTTCGAACCGAATTCCCGACGCAGCTGGGTGCAGCGCCCACGTCTGTGGCCGCGCGCTGGAAACAGGTCCCGCCGCCTGACCGTGAAAGTGGCGAAAATAAATACATCACCGGCGTGGCACAACTGGGCCTCGAAGGATTGGCTCCGCCCGAAAGCCGCTCCTCACGAACGGGCGTTTCACAAGAGCGACTTTTAAGCGCCGATCGGCACCGCGGTAACTGACAATCGCCGGAGGAGCCTTGGCGGCCCGGATTGTATTCTGAACACGCGCCATCATCGGGTGCACCTCGAGCCTATCGGGCGGCAGTGAAAGTGCTGCTAGTCAGGGTCGCTTCCTCGCGTGAATGGCGCGGCTACTCGCGGAGAAACACGCTCGGCTCCTTCTTGCCCCGTTGGCAACAGGCACGCACGCTGATATCGCCGCCGTTCGATGGCTCGCCCGCTGCCCACGGACATTCTCACCGATAGAGGCTTCGCTGGGAGGGAGCCTGCTGGTTTCTTGCGCCATGCCCAGCGTATACTCATCGCTTTGATACCGTGCGCTCTCGCGTCACAGTTAAAGCGACTGAGTCTTTCTTGCACTACCGGCTTTGCCATAATTAGATTATACGTGCTGGGTGTTTACGTGCAGCATGTTTACGCAGCACCTCCTCCGCTCACCTATACAACTGCAGAATTCTGTAAATTATCTTGTCATGGAATACAACTGCAAAACGTGAATGTGGCTGCGGCGTCTAGGGCGCAAATTTTGCGGGAAAGTATTACGTGTTTTGCCATGTACAGCGTGTAAGAAGCGCGACGTCTGATGATAGCACCATGAACGATTTCATGGCAAGTGTTCACCACATCCCAGACCGTGTTTTAATGTTAGACAACTTGTGCTTTCTACAGGCCGATTTACCTGCACAGTAATCTGGACGAGTCAGACATGAAGCCATTTTTAACCAGTATATGAGCACACAGAGTACTTGCTGGAAAGGGAACAGAAACAAAAGACACAAGGCACTTCATGTGCAATCTCTCGACTCTCGCCAATGCACGCGTGGTTGGACATGAGTGATCGCAAAGGCCTTGAATATAGATTTAGATTTGCCCTGAGGAGGGAGAGATGAGGAAGTACAGGAGAAATCAAGGAAGGGATCATATACGCTTAACAAGACCAGTCTCCAGAAAATTATTTTCAGCATCGTTCCACATGTGGTGACCTGCATAACTATGTAGTTATACTTTCAGGGCACCTTTATTTTTGGTTTCCGGACACGTCAAACGGATGTCAATAAAATGGACGGAGGAGGAAGAAAGGGTAGAAACGAAGCAAATGTCAACCGGACATGGCGTTCGTTCTGCGGCCTTAGACAGGAAGACGGGAATCAAGGGACGAAAAGAAAGAAAGAAGAGGGAAGGCCGAATGTATACTACTGCGGATACGAATGGCTCGTTGTTACGCCTACAAATGATCACTAAGGTTAGACGAATGCAAGCATTGCACCAATGCTCGCGTCGATTTGGAACCCTGCAAGGTGGAACGCCATCGTCGTCCGATATTTTTTCTGGACCAAAGGTATCTTCCGACAATTTCCATGGACTTCTTTTAGTTTGTTTAGCGCGGTCCGACGAACACTTGAGGCAACATTAAAACTAAACAAAAACACAAGCTCTGTTGTCTCTCCACAATAGCAGAAGTTACAGATGGCGGTGTCTGACACCACGATAACGAATTAACAATCTTTTGGGAAAGTCACCCCTAGTGAGAGGCGGCAAAGTAAATCCGCGTCATAAGGAGTGTGACGGAAGGTGCGGCTTCGTCGAAGGGTGGAGTCGGTAGAAACGATAGTTAATGCTAGACGCCCAAAGTTTGTGTCTAGGTGTGAGCAAGCAAAAGAAGGGCCCACGCAGGGTGTTGTTGACAAGGGTATCAGAACCGTGTAGTGTTTTTTTTTTATACGCCGAAGGATGGCGTCATCAAAGAAACTGTCGATGATAAACTGTCACCGATCCCGAGTCAAGAGACGCGGGAGGTAATCGCCGGGAAAGATTCTAAGAACCGACCTATCAGATCCCCGAAAATAACCCAACAAAAGCTTGGACAATTAAAGCTTTAGGTCCCTTTGGTGCACTAGCAAAATGCCAGCAGTGGTTCAAAGACCGAGTCAAAGCCAAGGGTGATCAGAACAACAACAACAACGACGACGACGACGACAACAACAACACACACACAAATATATTCTCACTAAACTGGCAGATAAACATGCACAGACACGGCTCTTCATCATACATATATAAATGATTTGATTTGATTTGTGGGGTTTAACGTCCTAAAACCAGCTCTGATTATGAGAGACGCCGTAGTGGAGGGCTCCGGAAATTTCGACCACCTGGGGTTCTTTAACGTGCACTGACATCGCACAGCACACGGGCCTCAACATTTCGCCTCCATCGAAATTCAGCCGCCGCGGCCGGGATTCGATCCCGCGACCCTGGGATCAGCAGCCGAGTACCATAGCCACTAGACCACCGTGGCGCGGGGCCAATGACCGTTTTTATTCGTAATCCTGTGAACACTAAATCTTCCTTGTGGCAGCGTGGTTGCAGCAGTAGTCTTGCTGCCGAAGTAAGGACCGATGGATGGCAGTGTCGATGGGTGGGAGAAATTAATTCATTGAAAATGTTTTCTAAGAAATTACGCGGCTTGGAATATTCATTGTCTTGCGTATTCAGGTAAAATGCGCAGCGCGTTGTAATTATCACGTAAATATTGAATTCACCGATGATGTGCTACCCCAATCGTTTGTGGGCCTACATGAAAGTTGACAGTTATCACCGGAGGGAGATATATGCGATAAATCATTCTTCTCGTGACATCCTCAGAGGTGTCGGTATTATCGCCAATTAATTCGCTTAACAGTTTCCTTCAGTTATTCGAAATAAAATGCATGCTCCTACTGCTGGTGGCTGGCAGTACAGCTTTAGTCATCATTTCCGCATTTATCGTTTTTGAGAACACGATACTGTGGCTAATAAGTCGAAGGCTAAACATTCTCTTGCCTTCGGTCAAACACCAAGTTTTATTATCATACGATGTTCTGCTGTCCTCGTTTCATTTCTTTCTAACATTTTTTAATCGTGCATTTTTTTCATGCGCTTTTGATTACAATGGAACGCGTGCCCACTGTCCTGCACTATATGCTCGATGTTGTGGGACCGCTGCATGTTGCCAACCGGCGCCATTTAGATGCACCAAACTTCTGCATCTCATCAAGTCTCAAGGGCAACTGATGGCGCACTTGGTCGGTTTATTTTTGGTTACGCCGGTCTTTTGGTTACGCCGGTCAAAGATACCTCTCCTCGCGTATACCATATGTCCACGCTGGTCCAAAATACCCTTTGCCTTATTTATCAACATCCGGTGTTCCACGAGAAGATGTATATCATAGGCGCGTTACTTTTCTTCGCCATTTAAAAATATGGACGAATATGTGCGTCATCCATATACCTTTTTTATGCTGATCCTATACCGCGAAAGCGAAGTATAGTGCCTATGAATTGGAGTTGCCGGAGGAAGATGTGAATTCTGCAGCTGAGTGGTACGCCCCTTCAACTTCTTGGAAATTTTACCCGACTGTGGCACCATTGGTTCATTTTGCTAAAATATTTACTGTACTATGCAATGTGCGTACACACTTTGAAGCATTCCTTTAAAAAGGCGCGTTAAACTCGCGACTTAAGAATGCCGTTATTTCAAGGATGACGTACAAGGAGGGATGCTAATTACTTTGGTGTTTTGTACATTCCTCTTTTCCGTTCTATAAGTTAATACTGTGGTATCACGAAATGCATTAGTTTGACTTGCGAATGCGTTGAGCGACGTTTCGTCGCATCTTGTATATACGACCGCCTTATCGGAGGACTTGTTCATAGTGTGAGTATGCATGTGTTGTGCACGCATGAGTATGCATGTGTTGTGCGCGTTTAACTATAAGCCCCTAGGAATGAGACGCAGATACTGCGATTGCTTATTTCTGCCCAAGTTAGCCCCGCAATCACACGTTTCCTGCCCGTAGTTGTAACCATCAACAGTCACGTTTTCCATGCCACGCTCATATATACACAATCCCAATTGTTGTTGTTGTTGTTGTTGTTGTTGTTGTCGTCGCCGAAATAACTGCGCAAAAGCGTCTTTTAATCCAATAACTGGTTCTATTGCCACCCATTGCGGCTGCATTTTGATGTAGGCGAAATTCAAGAGCACCCTTGTGCATAACGCTGGGGGAATATATACTCACCAACCATGGAGCATCAGCACTGAATAGTATATTCCGTATTCCGATTGCTGTATAACTGGTACGCGCATGCAGCTTGAAAAAAAAAAAAAACAAAGAGAAAAGCAGACAAAATACAGCACACAGAAGACAACACAGAGTGGAGGACAAACGCTACCAGTTTTTCCGTATTCTAAAATATTTTATCAGTTTTTCAGTAGTAGTAGTAGTAGTAGTAGTAGTAGCGGTGGTGTGGCTACAGGCGGTGTTAGCCTGGCAGACCTGGCCGGCAATTGCTCCGCCCGAGTGTCTCTGTCCATGTCGCATTGTTCACCACGTGTCACTCAATCCTGTCTCTTGAAGAAACGCTACAAGCAGAGCTGACACCTTCTTGCGAACCGACCGCTTACCTTCCGGAAATATAATTTGTTCAGTGCTCCCATGTGGAAATCCTCTTTTTCGCATGTTGTCCATGAGTGCTTTTCTCTCGGTGCAAAAGCGCTTGCAGGACCAGATGTAGTGGTCAATGTCTCCCAGTTCATTGCACTCCGTGCACAATGGCAAAGCAGTTTTTCAGTATTTAGATGTGACACGAGCACGTTAGGGAACCTGCAGGTAATCAAAACTGATCCTGAGTCTATCACTTCGATTTTCCTCCTAATCGTATATTTTGGTTTTTGCACGTAAAACAGAGAACTATTTTTTTTTTTAAGCATGGGGTGATCGTATGCTTCAACATGGCGCCTCGTTAACTTTCATAACATGCCTCCCGTCTCCGGCATTTCCCCTCGCGTTTTTTTCCCCCTCTTTCATTCCCTTCAAGAACGCTGTCCCTCCCTCTGAACGGTTTATAGTCAATGATGATGAATATTGCTTATTTATTAGACTGGCCGATGTCCTTTCTGTAGCTGAAAACCCTAGCGTCTACCATTCTACATGGGAATGCCCCGAACCACCCAAACTGCCCATCGCACTCAAACCCTCCCTTTCCCGGTAAGGTGGCGCTCTTTCGAAGCCATATGGACGACCAGCGACGACTGATGGACCGGGCCAGTCAGATTGCAGCAGCGAATCGGGCTCTGGACTGAGAGTTCCACCATCTGGGACATTACCAAAATAGCGAAGATAGTTTTGTGTCACTACTGCAAATTATTTCTTGCACCTTCGCCACCCTGATAAATAAATAAGTAAATAAATATGCCTGTCTGGCATCTTTATTTATTTATTTATTTATTTATTTATTTATTTATTTATTTATCTTTTAACTACGAGATGCATGTGTATTTGGTCGCTCTGCTCACATGTGCTTTATATGCCTACAAAACATGCACATCTCTTTCCAAGGGTCATTCTTGCACCTCTGTTGAAACACTTGCAAAATAAACGCCTCCATAGGTCTCCCACCTACTATTAAACTATTTTATATCCATTTCTACAGCTTCATATAGAAATCGTGGGTGCGTGTTTGTGTGTGTGTGTGTGTGTGTGTGTGTGTGTGTGTGTGTGTGTGTGTGTGTGTGTGTGTGTGTGTGTGTGTGTGTGTGTGTGTGTGTGTGTGTGTGTGTGTGTGTGTGTGTGCGTGCGTGCGTGCGTGCGCGCGCGCGCACGCGCGCGCTCGCTCAGGTCGGGATATTACCATGCCGGAAACGCATCTTTTCTCTGTCGTTTCCATCTTCACTTACCTTAGCTGCAATATGAGGACAATGAAAACGCTGCTGAAGCTACAAAAAGTTGAGCCTTCGCAAAACTGCTTGCGCTGAGATAGCGCTCCAGGCGAGTCCGTCTTTCACGCAGCCAGCGTTTCTGGGCTAAAGGATGAACAATTCCGGCTAGTAAATATTACTGCGCAGTGCAGCTTTTGCATCGATTAACCCAAACAAATATGTGTGCATATATGCGTATGTGCACGCGCTATATATATTACTGCTGATGTCGAAGTGAGAACCCATTCAGCGCAAGTCACAGCGAGCGTCAGACACAACCTGCTCTGCGAAAAGTGGCGCAATTGAACGAATAACTTGATTCCCCTTATATCAGCCTACACGTACCCACCTTGAAATTTGAATTTACGGATTTTCTGTTAAACCTTTCAAAATAAGCGTGCACATAGGGCTTGTAACTACGAACTGTAATTAATACCATTTTGGTTTAATTTATTTCATGGACAACACTTTCGTTGTTGCAGTAAGCGACGTCGACCTGGGAAGATTACGATTTGTAGGGACGTAAATTCGGTAAAGTTTCCAGACATAAATGAAGAAAAGTTTGAAAAGAAAAATAGACCGCGCTCTATTATCTATGTAAAGGTGCAGGGAGCCAAGTGGGAAAATTGGAGCAGATTGTTTTGTCACAGTGAGCCAGGAAAAGACGGAGAAGGGTGAATAGCGTAGTTACGGTCGTGGCGGGGAAACTATAGCCTTCGTCCTTCTACGCCTTCAAATTAATTTGCGGTTACCACGCTACCATATCACGTGTTTATGCACCAACACGTGATATGAACAATTTTTCTTACGTTTCAAAATGCGGATCATTCAACACCCTCAAACAACAGAAATGTAGTCGAAATTCATTCACCTCGACCCACTGCGGTAGGACGGCTGCAATCAGCCACAGTTCTGTGAAGTCACGTGAAATGCACGTGAACGTGCGCCTGACTAGAGTCAGAGAGGCCGACTTGAGGCGGGTGTGCTTAGTTAGTTATATAACATTGAAGGCACGCCGGTGACCAATCGTTGTGCGAGACTCAACGAGGCGGGATTTGTGGCGCTTAGTTTAGCTTTTTAATAAGCGATGGATAATCGGAGGAGAAGAAGAAATCCGACTTCGTAGATGACGAAACGTTGGGCAAAAAATACGAAAATTACGAACACTGCGTTATTCCTTTTTTTTTTCTTTAATTAATCGGTTCTTCGTAGATGACATGCCCTGTGTAGTGCGACCTCACTCGCGCGCACGACGCAAACCACGCGGGCGTGGAAATGGGAGACCGCGGGTGCTTGAACCCGCGCTCTTTGGGAGCGCCAGCCGGATCAATAACCACCCACCGCAGGTTGCGCAACCACGAGCGTGACGAACATGACAGACTGGCGCCACAGACAGACGGAGCGATGATTAATTAGCGCGAGACAAGGAAAAAGAAAAGAGGAACGGGAGTTGTCGATTCCTAGAGTCTACACACTCGCCACTTACGTCTTTTCTTTTCCTTCTCGCTCTCTTTCCGTTACCGCTATAGTATAGGCAGGGCGAAAGCGAGAAGACGCTGCGGAGCAGCGCCCTTCCTGGTTGAACTTGGGTTGCGAAAATCATCCCCGAGCCAAGTTTGAGAACAATGGGAAGGCGGCTGATTCGTTCAAAAAAAAAAAAAAAAAGACAGGAACAAGGAGACAGAACAAAGAAGGCGGACGCCGTCGTGATTGACAGTTCCTCCCGATCGCCGACTTCCTTCAGTCCGCCTCGGCGCGGTCTTCGGCTCGCCTCACCTCCGGAGCACGCTGCGACGAAAAGGGGGCCCGCCGGGGAGAGATGGAACTGGTGCGCGAGACCGACGACAACCCGTGCCGATAAACTTCCGCGTGCACCCACCGGGAGGGGGCCCCCCTTGCGTCTCTCGGCTCGCACCGCGGCAGCGTATGAGCGTAGCAAACCCATCACTCCTCCTGAACGTGTCTCGTTCTTTTACTTAACTCTTCATTTAGTTTTAATTGCTTTTTTTTTCCCTAACCACCGGCATACCTTTTCCCCCCATTCTCGCCGTTTTCAGGCGACTCGCCTTTTTTTTTTTCCATGTGTGTTGTCAAACAAATGCGCACAGTACACAAAGATGACGAGACAAAGAGCTGTACGCTGCTACAACCGCCGCCTCACTTCCTCTCAAAGATTTGTTTTATTTTTCTCGCTTCACTTAGGCTGCTCGCTCGGTTTGCTTTTGTTTTGTGTCGGCTTATTGCCCTCGTCGTGCAGTGGGCGACAGACAATGCCTCGCGAGTGTCGATGAGGGGAAAACGAAAAAAGAAATACAAAAGAAGGGATGACAGGCAGCTGATCTACGCGTTCAACGGGAGGGAGAGAGATAGAGAAAATACTATGTCGCCGTTGGCTCCGCGCTTCCGGTTCTGTCTTGTTCACTTACGAGTGTCTGCTTTTAAGCTTCCACGTGTATCGTCACTCAAGAGACGGCGACAGACATCTTCGGGCAGGAAGCAAGAAAGCAAAAAGTATTTTCGTGGATATAAAGGGTGCTTCAGCTAACTTGTGCCACCCTTTAAAAACCACGTGCGTGCTACGGGGATGCAACCAGCTTAGCATCCTTCACTGTCGTCTAGACAACCTGAGACTATTTTTAATACGACCTGAGGTAATTAATTAATCTTAATAATTATCCAACTTTTAAACGGTTCCTTGAAACGCAATATTTTTTAAGGCAAAACTGTAAATCAAGTTGTTTGTGCCCAAATAATGTATTTTTATGATAATGAGTGCCATGATATAAATTTCTTCGTGATTTAAAGGGACACTAAACAGACAATAAGCTGAGACCGATAGATTATTATTTCAGAACTCTATTGTCGTTGATTTCGTCACCACAGCTTCAGTATTAGAAGAGGAAACTAAAGCTGGTGTTTCGTTTTTGAATTTCCCGCCGTAACCTAGGCAGCCGAACGTAAGCACGACGTCACAGATTTCAAATTGTCTTCTTCGTGTTTAGGCCATATTGACTCAACGAAATTTGATGAAACTTGGTACGTTAAGTATCTGGCACCCCTACAACACAACGCGATTCATTTTATAGCGGAAAATGAACTTGCGTTCAAGAAAATTTGCCTTCAAGATCTATGACGTCACGGCGAGCTCGCGCGGAAGCGCGAAGGCGGCGTCGCCACATGTATTTTCTTTTTGTGCATTTCTCGCTTACTAAGTGCTCCCTCGTAGCAAGAGTACTGCTGTTGGCATTCTGAAAGGGTAATTCAGCAATACACTAAAAATCGTTTCGCTTTTTAGTATCCTTTTGAAGAAAGTGCAGGAGATTTGAAAAGGTACCACATGGCTAATGCTCGCGAGCAGTGTGATTAGTACCATCAAACGTGTTTGGAACGAACCATCGACAATGGAGGCATAGAGACCCAGACAGGCAATGAACGCATGAGCAATACATATCCAATGAGTCAATCAATCAATTCTTAGTCATTCGCCTAAGACTCGATCAACTTCAGAAAAGATGCAATACACAATCGTGATCATTTTTAGCCAACTTTATGTCCACTGCAGGATGAAGGGCTTTCCCAGTGGTCTTCAAGTTAACATGTCCTGCAGGAGCTTGTTCTATTTTGTGCCAGAATTTTAAAAAGTATCTCCCCGCCTAATTCTTTGCCGCAATCGACTGCCTTTTCTATCCCTTGGTATCCATTCCGTCGCTCTCACTGGTCATCTATTACATGTCCTTCGCATCACGTCCACCGCCCTGGTTCATTTTTTGCCCTCAATGGTAATGAGGATTTGTGTTGGCGATGCTCTCTGATACACGCTGATTTCCTGTTAAGTGCTCGCCTTGTCGACGACCGTCTTCTCCTCCTGTCGCGTGTTCCTGCGTCCCGCCGATACCTGCAATGCGAAAGAGACGGCGCCACCGCTTAGCCGGACGCGCGATTTCTCCTTCCCGAGGACTTCGGCGCACTATGAGAATCGCTAGGTTGCCCGTGCTACGCACTTTCACAGATTTCACAATAGTACAGCTGTTTAGCTATCCTATCACATCGCACGCTGCGTGCTCGTTATTTATTTATTTATTTATTTATTTATTTATTTATTTATTTATTTATTTATTTATTTATTTATTCGGTACCTGCATCGCCATTTGCAGGCATTACAGCAGGGGTGTATATACATAACTAAATCAACAGTCATTCATTTCTGCACACAAAGCGCGGTAAAAGTCATCATTACTTTGTAATTCAACAATGTTTGACGGAAGAGAATTCCACTCGCTCGTGGCCCTACAAAAAAAAAATGAATAGCGAAAAGTGTCACCTTTAAAAGGAAATTCGCGAACTTTCAAGGCATGGTCCCTTCTACGCGAAATATATGATGACAATTAGATGTATTTGTTTCTGCTTTTCAGGTTTCATTGTTACCCTCCAAGTTTCTGCCTCGTATGTTGGCACTGGTAAGATGCTATGGTTGCATGCCTTCTACCTTAGGGACAGTGGTAAGTTAATGTCCATAATTTAGAAATATTCGCCAACCCATCCTTACTCTTCGGTCATACTGCAATGAAAAGGCGTGCAAGAAACAGACACCTGGGAAGAGGAGTCAACAAAACGATCGCCGTCTTGTGCACTCATGTAAAATAAATTTTGAAGAAATTGATCTTCGATCAATTTCTTTTACATGAGTAGGCTCCCCTGTTGGTAACTGACCTAAATATGCATACTCTCCAACAGATTCCAAAGTCCGGTCACCAATCGTAACCTTTCGTTTTCTCACAGGAGCATCGAGCATTGTCTTCTGCATATAGATATCGTCAACACTGTGTTCTTTAAAATGATTTTTTGCTGAAGAGCACGATGTCAACTGCAAACCGTAAGTTGCTGAGACACTTTCTGTTGCTCAAACATTTCTTTGAATCATGAAGTGAACAATACAGGATAAATTGTATCTCCTTGACTGACCTATCTCTCGATCGGGCCTTTTCTTTCTTTTCTTTCTATTTTTTTTTTTTTGACGAAACGTGAGAGGCCAAGCTCGCCTCGGAGGACCTCGACGAACAACGATGTCTCGTCGCCAGCGCCAAGGAGGCAGCGAAGGCCAGAGGTTTCCTGTAATAAGGAGACCTCCCACCCAGGGTAGAAGCGGGACTAGTCCCGCAATACCGTTTCGAAAATAAAAGTTTATTCATTCATCCTTTTATTTTCTTGTGGAAGAGCAGGTTAGCCGCGCTATCTTTGTAGGCATCGGCTATGGTATTCACATACGTCTGCAGAAATTCTTATCGACGCAATGCCTTCAAAGCTGCTGGTATCACTGGATCAAATACCTTTTTATGAAAGCTTCCTTTCTTGTGTATTAGTATATAATGGCGTTCTTCCAGCGCAACAGTACAATTGAAGTCTTAAGACATTCTGCGTAGAGTGTTGTAAGTTTATTGAATACGCAATCTGCTTCATCGTAGATCAACTCGACAGCTATGCCATTTTCACTGGCCATTTTTCTGCGGGATATGCCTTATCTTCTTTTTTTTTTTTATTGTGAAATGGGCTTCCCCTTAAGGCGTAATTCGTGGTGTGCACGTTATATATGTGCTACAAGGTCTGTGTTCCGTGTGAATTTAAGCAGTGCTTTGTGAAATCTGTTATCCTGCATCCGTTTGTCAGGATATGTCTCGTACAGCCTTTCTAAGCTCATCGATAGTTACCTAATTTCAGTGTACCGTTCGACTTTAATTTCACCGTTAAGATATGGTCTATCATTTAACTACAAGCTGTAAAATTCAGACTGGAAGTCTTCTGCCATCTTTACTACATGTCTAAAACTTTGCCCTATTTATCTTTTAACGCGCATTCTAGTCTTTCCTCAGGAAATTTGTTTCATTTGGCTTGTTGCGGCCGCCCACTTTTGTCCCGAGCTTCCTCTAGTTCAGCCTTTTTTCTATCTGCGCTCCTGCCCTTTCATAACATCAAACTCGTTTCCTGTACGTCGCCTGTTCTAATTCACGCTTCACTTCCACCTACCGGTGTTCGAACACCATCATTCATAACTTCAACGATTGTGAAAGGGAAAAAAAATTATCTACCCGCTTTCATATATGTAGGGCAAATATACAAAGCCCACAAGAAATCCATGCGGATTTCTTCGCCTGCTTTTGTCAGCCCCGAAGCTCTTTTTTTTTCTTTTTTTTTAATCCGAAAGAGATCTTCGCAGCTGACGAAAACAAGAAAAAAAATTCGCCCAGGTCCAGTATAGCACCACCGGAAAATGACGAATTATTCTCGTCCGGGCAAAGATGAGAGTTGCTACGCACGTCCTCACGCCCAACTTTCGTCTCCTGTCCGAACCCAGCACGTGCGTGCACCGACCTACGTTGCGTTGGTCAGCCAAATGGTCTCCTGATCTGTCCTCTTGCGGAAGACTTTATGCCGCGGCCAGAGTTGACGCCTGTCCGATTTGGACTGTCTTCCGGTTGGGAAGAGCAGCTGCGCCTTGTTCACCGCGTACGGTTGGACACTGTGCAAACCTAACGGCCGTGTAACTCTGCCGTGGCCCCGGGGTGTGCGCACGGCCCTTCCGCGGGGTGGCGCGCGGAGACGGGCCGCCCAGTTCGCGGCCCCGAGTGCGTGTGTCGCGCGCGACGTCTCGGCTGCGCTGAGGAGCAGCGCCCACCGCGGGGTCCGGGATTCGGGCGTCCCGGCGGTGGCCAACGCGGCCGTAAATAAGATTCTCGCATACGGATCTCGGCTGACGGGGCCTGTTTAATGCGCGTACCCCCATCCCTCCCCCCCACGCACCACCGCCACCTCTGCGCGCGCGAGAGCCGCGGCGCCGCAGCGGCTGAGGCGTCCGCTTTTGTTTTCGGCATTCCTGGAGCGAAAATTTACGAGAGACGCCCGTGGCCGCGGGGGCAAGAAGGGTTCTCCCCCCCTTTTCGGCCTGACGCTGCGAAGTGCGCTGCGGCTGGCCAGCGGCGCGCGGCTCGGGGCACGGTATGTCAAAGGCCGGCCGGGGGAGATCTTTATAGACGTCATCGGGCATCCACCACGGTTTCCCTGGACCGCAACGCGCATCCTGTTCTCTCGAGATTCCTCTGCGAAACCACTGCTCTCTCTAATTGGAACATATCCATTTGCTCTATATGAATGCACGTGCATTCTTCTGTTCTCCGAAGGCTCGGCAACATATATCGAAATATAAAACATGAGGGAGGGAGGAGGACCGGTACCGCGCCCGTTTGCCCATCACGCCTTGACAGGAACGGATAAATTGTAGCAAGGTGAGCTCGCGCTCTACGCCATACAAAATAACGGCACCGATCCTACAGCAGCTGGCCTGTTTCTGCTGATATCAACGATACGATCTAGTTGGGAAGACACCCAAGATGGCTCTCACAGGTCTTTGAAGCAATATTTTATTATTTTAATGTCCGCATTCAAAGCAGTAGATGTACATGCTAGAAAACAGACTAAAATTTAAGACACACGGTTCGGTTTTTCTGGTCTTCTAAATTAAATACCAACCCAGCGCCCCCCCCCCCCCCACCCCTCTTTCTCACTCGGAAAAGAAAAGAAGAAATGGCATTTACCCTATTTTTACTATTGTTGTGATTTCCCAACATGTTGTGATGCTGCCCAAAAACTTGAAGGAGACGCATAAGCGAGTGCAATGTAGACTTTCAGTAACGACACGTCGGGCTGTCGCCGCCTCAAATTCAGGAAACGATGCCCTCAACATGGAGTCCTAAGGCTAACACTCAAGTTTCCTCAGGTGGCTGCATCCTTGCAAGTGCAGTAATCGTTAGCCTCCAGAAGGTATGACATAGTTACAATGCCGCGTGAGCATTTTAAATATGCGAGAAAGTTCAAACGCCAGACGTTACTTTCTTTTAATGGCGCTAGCATCTGGCGACCGTACGTTCCTTGCTCGGCACCTTCGATTCACCTCCGAATGGAGGCGTTGTTACGAAAAAAAGCTGAAAAATAAGACATAAAAAATTGTGGGACCCTTAAGCTTCGCCTTAAGAGTTGAACGCGATAGCGATGCCCCTCGGAGCGAGGGGTCGCAGGTTCGATTACCCGTTCGAGAAAGGTTTTTTTTTTCTTATTTCTTTAGTTGCATCTACCTCGAATTTTCGCTCACGGACAACGCTGATTTTTCGCTCACAACCAACGACGCCGGCACCGGAATTTCTGCGAAACGAGCTCTTTAACGCTATCACGTCAAAACATGAAGTTTATAGAGTTGTATGAGGCGTATGTGATATCACAGCATAAGTTTAGTAGAGAAAAGAGCCATCAATCGCGGTAACAAACCAAAATCAAATAAATTGAGGTCGGTGCGCACCGCACTGGATATATATGAGCCACACATACTAAATAAATAAATAAATAAATAAATAAATAAATAAATAAATAAATAAATCAGGCGTGGATCATACCCGCATTGGACATGTGGGTATGAGCTATTCCACCTAAGGTCAACCTAAAACTTACAACAGTCAACCAGAAGTGCACCAACCGATAAGGGCTCCTCATTCAAGACACTATGTGGAGGGAGGTCTTTACCATTTTTTTCTCTTAGCGCTGTGGCCCCAGATTTTATCCAGCTTTAGTAAACAATTCGAAACCAGTTTCGACTGTTATAATCTCGTAGATAAGTGCTCATAAGTAGCCTACGATTCATAGGGTTATCATAGGAAACAAAGAGAGAGAGAGGAGAGAGTTTAGGTTTCTTATTTTACTTATTAATCTTGCAAACCGGTTCGAACAGCTTGTAGTCTATTCGCAAGTTTTTCAAGAGTATACTCTTGAAAAACGTGCGAATAGGCTACAAGCTGTTCGAACCGGTTTGCAAGATAGTGGATTTCATCGTCATCTGTCATTCAAACCAGGAAAAAAAAAGCAAGCAGCTTGAACTAGGTCCGCAACGCCAGATCACAGCGAAGCTGACCGGTAGTCTAATGACCGTGGCTATAACGTCGCAGGGGTAGAACTTGACTATACTTGGTGTTATCTCGATTCGACCAGGTCTACGCCTAGGTAAATCCTTTTGTAGCACAAGGTAGAACTCGATAGACCTTGCTGCAGTTTTGTCAGCGTAGTAGTGGGCTGGGGTCATGTGCGCAAGAGAAGAAAGGAGCGCGCGTGCGAGCGCCGCACATTGGGCATTGTATAGAAGAAGTGCACGCGCTCTCTTAATTTGGGCGCTGAACTAATGATGATGATAAGTTCGTTATATAGGCGCACAAGTGAGAGCCTTAAAGGTTTCGCATTAAAAAAAAAACTTTAATTGGCGTTAGAATTAGTATGCATAAATGATGCCAGTTTAAATGCACTGATGCTCCCACTTGAAAGCGTCACATTAAAGTCCGCAGATCTCAAGGATTTTAGTGTATCAGCAAGTTCTGGGATTTCACGTGCCAAAACCATGATGGGGCACGCCGTAGCGGAGGGCTTCGGAAATTTCGACCACCTCGGGTATTTTAACGCGCACTGATACCGCGCAGCCACATGATTCATTTGGCATCCAGTCAAAAGGCGAATACCGCGGCGGGGATCTATAACCCGCCTCTTTACGGTCGGCAGTCCGGCACCATAATCACGGCGTGCCGACTGGCGGTACCCACGCACCAAGTCGGTCTACATATTTGACCCCAGTACGGCACGGCACACACAGAATGCCCAACGCTGCGTGGGCTGTCACAGATTGAGCGTTGGAAATTTTACATGCGAAGCTTGTATTGCTCGTATTGTGTCGGCGTCGGTGGTGCCGGTGGTGGTGGTGTCGGATCGTGACGCATTTGGCAAAGAAAGAGCGAGCGAGCGAGAGAGAGAGAGAGAGAGAGAGAGAGAGAGAGAAGAGGAAGTTAAAGAAGGAAAGAAAGCTAACTTCGGTTGCCCACATTTTCCCGGTAAGGGCAGACTGTTAAAACAGTTTTAACAGCCGTTAAGTGTGCTGCCTACCCATTGTATGTGCATTTGTCCCTCGTGCCTGTCATAAATATTTTTCTTGTCCAGGAACTTCCTTTCCGTGTTCTGAGGCCTGGGCTCACGAACCACCACACGTTGTCAAGAATGAGATCAGCATGTTGGAGTGCCACGATTTTGATGTCGAGCAAGCTCTATTTCGGTGAAATGCGTCTAACTTGGCTGACACCTGATACCTGAAACTACGCCGTACAAAAAAACGAAAATGAACACGCTGCAGACAAGCGAAGGTACTGAGCATTGAAAATTTTTATCGAAAGCACATGAATGAATGCCAGTAAAAAGTATAAGGGGTATGCACTGAGCCTTGATCCGTGAGGCGGCGACATTGTCGCCAGGCCGTCGAGTTTTTGCAGGTGCATCCGTACGTGCACGGTCCGTACCTCGACGCGCGTGGTGCTTTTCCGAGGTCTGTCTTCCAAGCTCCGCATACGGAGTTCGCACACAGCTCGTACGGCGAGTTTCGTGCACATGCGGCGAGCATGTGGACCTGCAAAATGGAGACTGATGCTAGCGATCCTTGCGGATGACGTCGAGTGCACACGTGACAAGAATTAGAATGACATCACAGCTGCGGGAGATATGTGGCCAGGTAGTCTATTTCCAGCCCTGTGGAACCTCGTGTGCAAAAACACAGATGGTCGCGTGACACCCTGATGCGTACTTTTTACAGGCATTTTAACACGAAAGTGTTTTGTGCCGGTGTCACCAAGCAATCACTGACGTACTTCAGTCACATAAGTGGATGTCCGAAAAAAGCAACACACAGTTGACAAAAGAAAAGCACCACCCGCTAGAATTCGAACCCACAACCACTCGCGGTGTGCGACGATAGAAGCTGGACGCTCTACCGATCACACCATCGACGCTTTTTTTTTTATTACATGGAAGTGAAAACTTAGGCATAGCACAGGCAGAGAATGTCTACCTTGACACACTCGAAACTCGGGCAAACACACATGCGTCCAACAAATGTATCCAGTCAGGCGGCGATTATTGCGCAGCATACACACTTCTTACATAGGCCGGTGTTTCATGGTATATTGATTTAGTTAAACACCGGTTTTCGGCATGGTGATCACACAGTCTCGATCTCGATAGGCTTTATAAACCACGTACTATTAACATGTCAAATGGAGGACCGGCAATGGTTTTCAACGGTAGAAACCTAATTGCGTACGGAGGGATGTCTATGTCCTTTCTAAGAGTCCGCTGGAGAATGTCCCAAAAAAATATTGTGTCCGTAGAATCAGTGGAACAGTGATCAATTCACTGTCTTTAGGGAATTATACAACACCCCCTTACACCCACTAACACCTCCTAACACCCCCCCTCCCCCTCCCTTGTGGGTCTCTCCACTTCCCCAATACTTTTCGAGCTAACTTATAACTCCGTATCCACACACCCCCGTGTTGTGTTAGCACCATGGGTAACACGCATCCCCCTAAAAGTGAGTTTCTGTATACACCTCTGATCAATTCTTTCGGCACGTAAACAGAGTCGGCAGTTCGTGGACCATGGGAGCCCCTCGCGTTCAACCAAGTTTTAACAGGAAGTGTTTCCGAATTCAGTTTAAAGAAAAATGTTTCAACACCGGGAGGCACACACATTTTACAAACCCCTCCAGTACATCCTGATAAGGCCGGTTTAAATAAGGTGCATGATACAAAGAATCTGGGAAAATCGAGTCCACCAGTGCAGCAGAAATCGCTTTTCGGCTCGCGGTGAAAATGCACTCCAGGCTAAACCAAACTTTCAGGAAAAGAAATGAGTCAACGACATTATTGGGAAAGCCCCAAGGAGAGTGGGAAATACCTTTTGCATTTGATGACACCGCCGACATGTAGGAGGCACATGGCACGGGCCTTATACCTTCACTACAGCGCATTCCAATTTGCCTCCTACTGATGTCCGGTTAAAGAAAAGGTGTTTAGCAAGCAATGTTACTCTTAAATTAATGTCGCCGTCCTTAGGCTGCACCCTTCATTGCCAGCGTTGTTACCGCCATCTAGGAACGATGGAAGGAAGCAGACCGCCGTGCTAATGCGCGCCGGCAATTAGCGCTTCGGTAGTCTCAGCGCATCGATATTGCAGCGGAGATTAGCGACGTGCCGGCGTCCTGCCGGCGCGTTGCTTGGAAAAGTACGACCACGGCCGCAACAAAATTTGTCTTGCGTGGCCAGTTGTGCTGCGACGAACTCTGCTCCAGAAACGCAAAGAAGGCCGTCGACAAGCAAATGATGCGCCTTTGGCTGCAGTGGATTATGTGTTCACAAAACGATCCGCTGAAACTCGTTCGGTTTCACTTGCAAGTTTCCACCGTTTGCGGGCGCTCCTGGTTTATGGCAGGTTTGCACAGGGCTCTGGCGTCTGCAATAGTCTCTCCAGTGGAATGTGAGTCGTTCGAGAACTTTCGCTTGTGTACAAGTGTCGAGGATCCCTGTGCAGCGTCGAGGTGCCCATGATGTGTACATGCAACGGGTTCACGTGTCCAGAATGCAACCCATCTCCTGCCTCTCTATTCGCCAGATTGCCGCTTATGCAGACCACAGTTTCGCGAAGGCAGGTTTCACTTTCGTCCTTTTGAACTTCACTTTCGTGTTATACCGATTCCTATGACAGAGGGATCCAACCACATTTTTTCACACACTTTAAAAAAATATTTTCTGTCGACGGTTCAACGCTTGTCCACTGCGTTATCGTTTTCATCCTGTGTATTTCCGCGCTGTAGGTTTAGGTGTGCATTACCAACACGGACGCAGATCCCTTCTTTTTAACTTGATCGCGTAGCTTGCACATGCAAATGGTTGCTAAGGGGGCGCAGTTTTCCTCATAAACACCGATGAATGCTTCGCCTAAACCGATTTGTATAATAGCCCATGCAATATGAGCCACCCCCCCCCCCCCCCTCTTTTTCTTGACCATGGGTCGACTCAGCAAAATGTAATAAGCTTCGAACTCATTTAGCCCAAAAAGTTATCAAGGTGGTATCGAAATTATGAGCATTTTTCAACGAGCAAGACATTTATTTCAAGGGGTCTTCAAACGTTTTCTGAAGGTTTTGTACTGAGTGCGTATTCGGGATCCTGACCCCTCAATTAACAATATGCTTTGCTCCGTTGCATCGTGTGGGTTGATTTAGAGCGATAAAAAACGCGGTTTCGGTTTCACTGAGCGCGTTCCCCTCAACTCTGCTGTTGACGTCATGTTAGTCGCCACCAGACCTCCGACACTGGCGCGCCCTCGGAGGCCACGGGAAAACAAGCCGTGCTGCAGCCTTGCTTTCGAATGGCGGCACCGCACGGTTTCTAAGTATTTTCTTTCTTTCTAGCTTTCAAGCAAATCGATTCTTTTAGAGCAAACGCGACTTGACTATACCTTTACACTTAAAAATATCTTACCGCAACGTCACCGAATAGTACCATGCCGACCCGTAGTGTCGCATAGTCGTTTCGAGAGCGCAATAACGCTGAGGTTTCAAGCGGGCGTTTATTAAATGTGCACTGACTATTTCGCCGAAGTACTTCGGAATCGGCTTGTCGGATTGATATTGAAGCAGTGAAAATTACAACCTGGCATCTCGATATTCTTTTTACGACCCCTTTAACTGATATTATAATATGATCCTTCGAATCAGCCATGACATCAACAAACCTCCTGGTCGATGAGCGTCGCATCAACTGTCTTGACTACTAGGGAGGGTGCTGCTAAATTCTCGCGGTGACATGCGGACCCAATAGGAAGCCATGGATCCGTGAGTTCAACGACCCAGCGCAGCCCGAAGAGATATAGGCGGACGCGCGTTAATTTCACCCACTCCGTAAACTGGAAATATCTGCGCGCTGCCACCACCGCGAGTATAGTTAATCAGTTCGCCGCCCGGCTGCGAGGTATTTTCGGCTTCTGTCGCTAAGATTTCGCGCCTATCGCTCGACCAGTTCCGCTATGCAGTAAATCAGTCGGGCAGAAATATCGGCAAGACTGGCTCGATGATCGTATCGCGCTGTTTGCATCATAAAGCGTGTCGGGACGGTCGGCCCTTTCTTTTGCAGAACACAACAGGCGGGCAAGCGGCGGCACGTACGAAAGAAAATGGCGGGATGAAAAAAAAAAAGACGACGCGCGAGGCAATCGAGCAGCGGTGATTGGCTGCCGCAGAGGCGGCTTCAGGCGGTGCTTGCCGGCCATTGGCTGCCGCTAGCGCAGCGCGCCCCCTCGGAAGGGCAACAAATTTTCGGGCGCTGAATCCGACAGGGGTCCTTATGTGCTCCGGCCCATTTTTTGCTTCTCGCATCGCGCGGCGCGCACCAAAGACCCCATAAAGCATGCTCCGTCGCATTTCTTTTCCCCGGCCCGAGGGAATGTCAGGAGGAGACAAAAGCCGCTGGCATATCTTGCCCGGTTTCATGGAGCACCGTTTGTTCCGGCGTGCGCCGGCAGACGCTCTTTGATCTCCGCCAGGCAGCACGCGCGCGCCTTTTGTTTTGATCGAGACCAATTCACGCGGGGAGGGGAAGAAGCGCGCCCGTCAGCCGCGCGATCCACCGATGGGCGGCGTTAGCGGTGCCTGCTCGCAAACGGTGGCCAGCTCGGGCTCACGCTCAGGTAGGCGCCGAGACTCGCGTCCCGCACACAGCTGTCACCTACTCCTCCCTAGCACCTCCTTCCCCCCCTTTCTCTCCCTCTCTTAGCTCTCGAGCTCTATTCGAAATTAATCAAAAGTAAGTGAATTCACTGTGCCGAAGGCATCGCCCTCTGGTGGCGTCAGTGGATTCTTCGGCGTTTTTGTCAAACGGTTCACCACTTTGTCAAAAAATAGCTGCGTTTTCCCAGTAATCTCCGCGACTTTGTCTAATGTTTCGGACTGCGTGCATTTTTTGGCGAGGGGGGGGGGGGGCAATGGTTGTGCTTTTCGTTAAGTCTGATTAAGCTGCGCCGACTCAGCTGTATTACCTTAAATGGTAAATTCTGTGGTTTTACGTTCGGAAACCACGACCTGACCGTACGTAATGTTCTATAGACTTGCATTTCGGCCTTACAAAACAGTGGCCGCCACGGTAGGGATGAAACTCGTGAACCCTAGCTTAAGAAGCGCGTCCCCAGAGTAGGTTAACACGACGGGAATTATTATTTGATAGGCTCACTCAAAACACTATACCGGTTGCTACACACACACACACACACACACACACACACACACACACACACACACACACACACACACACACACACACACACACACACACACACACACACACACACACACACACACACACACACACACGTGTTTGGTTTAAATATATCCATTATTTCTTTGTATTGACAGTAACAGCTCGAACTAACAGGACGGGATGAAGAAAAAACAGACATGACGACATATGCGTTGACTGAGTTGACTAATAGCTCTTTATTCGCTGCGTTTGGGGGTCAAGATCCATTGGCAAGAAACAGAAAACATCAATAATGTATCCACTGATAAAACTCGGCTTTTAGCTGATTGCCAATGATGTAAAAAATTTGAGCTCTATGCTTGATAATGAGAGCCTTGCCACGCTCACGCATTTTTATTCCTGCACACGCAATGTTCACGGCTTCAATTATTTTTCTTCCAAGCTTCTCTTTGTGAGGTTTGATGATTTGGCTGCATTTAAACAATGGTTTGCATGGATGGGAATGGCCTCATGGCCTAGACGGCCTGGATGTAATTTCACATTGCCGACAGTTCATGCTTAAATTTCTCATTACGCTTCACCAGCGTTGTGGTGGTGTTCCTTTAACTTCTGTTGGTGCGTCTACATGTCTGCGCGATATACTCACGACCGCAAGATAACGCGCGGCAAAACAACAGCCTCGTCACCAGTGACACAATGTGACACATTGTGAATCTTTGGCTCTTTTCTTTCTGGTTTGGGCACCACGGCTTTTTCCTTCATTACACAGCTTGGCCAATTTGAAAACACCACTTTTTAAGCCCTGCTCGTTTCCCAATTTCCTTTAGATTGTGCGTCGTATGATGTATCAAGTCTAGTCAAGTTTATTTTCCTTTGCAAAAGCATAAAATTACAAAAATATAATATGCAGAAGAGGGTCCCAAGGTCAGAAGACCGTACCGGGACCCTCTGTACATGATTGAAGTAGTCGAAATTGTAAAGCAGTAGACGAAATTGTAAAGCAGAATAAAGCCTAACCAACATGGGTACTTGGTTAACAATTTTACGATGTTTAAAATTATTACAAGAGAAACGATATAGAAGTTGAAGGTACATGAAACTATACAAATTCAAACATGGTAAGAAATGAAGAAAACAAAAAATAAATATGAACACGGGAAGCAACACTGAACATATGAATACGTAAAAAAAAGCTCACAAAAGTAGCAACTGTGCAACAGGAGACATCTTAGTGATACAGAGTACTATGAATAATTGATATGAAGATAGATTACTTGTCTAATAGATACTGTTTTAATGACTTTTTAAATGCAGCGAGAGAATGCGATATTTTAATGGGATAAGGAAGAGAATTCCAGACTTTAATAGCGCGAATATATTTAATAGCGCGTGTATGGGATTACGGCTATTTTTCGGGAACGAGCGCTTTTCGCCTGAACTCGCTATTTCTTCTTTTTATTTCTTTCTTTTTCTCTTCTTTCTTTTTTTTTTGGGGGGGGGGGGGGGGGTGCACGCTTTCTGCCACTGAACCCACAAGTGACCCCGGATACCCGGAATGCGACAGTCTTCTTTTCAGCGAGGCTAGGCCTTCATGGATTACATGCCGCGGCGAGAACATTTTAGCGCATTTGACAGACAGTACTTGAGCATATTTCTTTTCACCAGTTTCTGATGGACCAATACAACCGGAATAAGACGTTCGTCGCACGAGCTATGTTCATAATGTCAACAAACGCGACTGCTAGAAATGTTGGTGTCAGATCATTGATAGAGTTCTTGTCAGGAAGCTCATTCGTCGAATGTTAATGAGGTTAAACTTTGTTTGAATGAGCCGAGAACATCCCTAGCTTTCTTATAAAAATCCGCTTTAGCATTGTCAATGATGATGAGGAAATGTTCCACAAATCTAAAATGTATTTTCACCTTGCTAGTACTGCCCTAAGTGTTCTTTTTTTTCTTCTTTTTCATTTTTACAGGTTTCTGTCATTCCAAGCAAGGAAAAGGTGGCTGGAATGCAAGACCCCACACATATTCCGTGCTTTGGCTGTGTTGTGTCAGTGCCTATCTGACTGATGTTTTCTGTTTCTTGCGGATCGTGTGCATACGTGACAAGCGCAAGGAATAGAGTTATTAATCAGCGCCTGTGTTCTCATGTGTGTTTCTTCTTTGTCCTGTCCTGTTCGCGCTGTTTCACTGGCAAGGATCATCAACTTGCCCAACAAGCTTCACTATTTGTCAGCTTTCCTCCAACCACACGAACACGGTTGTTGACTTATCCTCCATCAATGTTATCAGCCATCTGCGAGGATCATCATCATCATCATTGTCTTCATCATCATCATTATCATCAAACTTGCATGCCCTGCACACATAGTATTCATCTATCTTACTAATAATTTTCAGTAAAATTTGCTGTTGAGGTGGTTGCTGTTCGATTCCGACCGCTGTTATCGCATTCAGATGGAGGTAGGATGAAACCCCACCTCGTACGCCGTGCTTGGGGAAATGTTGAGGGAGGTCCAGCGACATATTTTGAACAAAGTCAGAAAACGGTACCCTTCAGTCGTGGAGGCTCCCGTCCCGTGAACATGTGAGCCAAATATTATTGCATTGCACTCACCACGCAGGGAATTCGCAATTTGGTTTCAGGCGCACCTCGAAAACACCCGCTCTTTTGGCAAATGACGTCACTGAGGGCACCGACTAGGTCGCTCGAGGCACAAATAGCATTGACTGATTTCGTGATCAAGGAAAGACCATCTTTTATAACTTATTTTCTCGTTTTGTATTCAATAGACAAAGAAAATGTGCGTATATCTCTTAACAACAACAACAACAACAACAAAAGTCGACAGAAGTACTCGGTGCTCCAGTGACGTCTTTTATTCAAAGGAGAGCGGGTGCTTTCCAGCTGTGCTTGAAGCTGTGTTTGAAACTCCGGCATTTTTCGTAATCAAATTGTTGTTTTAGCACGTCAGATGCTGGGATTTAAACGCGAAGCATTTCTTGGCGATCTTGAGCAGCATTGACGCATCTATCTATCTATCTATCTATCTATCTATCTATCTATCTATCTATCTATCTATCTATCTATCTATCTATCTATCTATCTATCTATCTATCTATCTATCTATCGACGTCTCGGCGCTCGCCTGGTCAGCTCGTTTACTTGGGATATACCAAGGCCGGGATGGTAGGGTATCGATGTAGGAAGAACATGAATGATCTGTCTAGACATCACTGAAATGATGTACTCCTCAGGCACGCCACGGTTAACCATAGTATGATCACGTGTGGCTCACACTCGCAGCTACAGTGCTCGGCGTGGAATATGCGGATGTGCACCACCGGCGATTGAATGCTAACATTGCGACTTGTGTTATTCAAGCACCAACCGAAATGTACATTGAACGTTTCATGAGAACACACTTTGCGTTAGTTAAACAAGAGCAAGACGCACCGTTTGTTGCACCTTGCAATTGAACATAACAAGCAGGCAGACACAGAAAGTCGTCAACATACCACGCGTTCAGCGAGTAGGAACCGAACCCGGGGCTACGAGGTGTCAAGCAAGCACGCTGCCACTGGTCGGCGATGGGTCTTCCTCGCTTTACATAAATAAACCAATAGCATCAGCAGTTGTGGTGATGTTGCTTGCGCTCAGTTTGCACACCGAAATTGATCCCACTCGTGAGACTTGGCTGAATCCGAAACAGTACAGGCGTAGGCAAATTCCTCGCTTATTGCTCCACCCGTCATCGATTCCCACAATGCGTGGAACCCACCGAATCTTCGTTCTTTTTTTTTTTTTTTTTACCACCGAAGTTCACAATTTCGCCAAAAAAAAAAGTGATGAAAACTGCGTGATAAGCTTCACGCGGTTTCGCCGTGCATTCAAACAACATAAGTACCGTATCCACGGTACGTATACGTTGTTTGCCATGCAAGGCGAACCCGCAGAAAGGGGAGAGATCACGCACCATGATTGACATATACTTCACTATATGCCTGCTTATTAAGACTAATGTCAAACGAAGACATAAATAAGAGCTAGATGATCTCCTCGCTTGCAGGCAAACCATATAGATGTATTCTTAACGCTCGCGTTGTGCATGATGTGTCCGTCGAAGAATATACCTGATCATTTTCGGGAAGGGCAGAAGCACGTCGATAGCGTGCATAACTTGCTTGCAGACTTCGCGTATTAAGGAGCACGGCAATGTAGTCAACTCGCTTTACCCTCAGAAAAGATGACTCCGTCTCGAGTGCATGCAGGAGTTTGCATGGTATCTTGTGACGATAAGAACTGCCGTGGTATTCTCGACGTTGTTTTGACTCTCGGGCAGCAGTGCTTAAGCATGCGATGAGGCCCGTCGGTGTTCTATGAAATGATATCGAGTGCCTAAACAAACAGAAGAAGAAAAACAACAAAGTACCATGACACATTTCCTTCATGAATGATCAATGTCAAGGTTAGTTCGCTACGATCAGCTATCAGAGCACAATTAAGGCCGCTTACGTACATGCGTACGGTATTATCCTTCTAATTATGTGGCAGCGAGAGAATCATAAACGGCGGTGCAAAGAACTGCAGTGCAGATATATTCTACCAAAATGGGGAAAAAAAGCTGTTGGGCGCGCTCACATTGCAGTGAAATCTACAGCTGCAGCTACAGTCCTGTTGTGGTAACAGTCAGCATCATGATATTGACAGTTACCACGGCAGGACTAATATTATTTAAATAAATGTAAAGTTCAACGCCCTCGTGGAACCGGTGCACCTCACATACGCATCTTACATTTACAGTCGAAACTCGTTATAACGAACCCTGATATAGTGAATTGCCGGTTACAGCGAACTAAATGACACTTTGGTTGGTCGCTCGCCTTTTCAGTGACGGCATTTACTCCTTTTATAACGAAACCGCGCGAGGCTGAAAACCCTAAAGGTGGCACAAAAAGCAAAACAAATATTAAAAACAATTGATAATCCCATATTATTTGAAAGTGTTGCGCAAATTCTGGACATCCAGCGCAAAAGAGAAGCACATTTGACTGTTTGTACCACCTTCCGATGTTCCAGTCTATTTAGCTTGAACTGCCACTGTGGAGCGTCAAGTGGGCGTTCCGATTGTACTCCGTAAAATACATTTGTAAGAAATTTGCGCATCTCACAAGGCTGCTGTTTTGTATAAATGACGGAAGGTGTAGGAGAGGTTAACGTATCCAGCGAATTTCTTTGTGCTCTGTTGAGCTCAGAATATATTGCCGGATATGGGCTGTAAGGATGGCCGCACATGTTCCACCATATATACATGTTCTGCTCTCCGCACTGAATAAATGGCAGACGCTCCGGAAAACGGCTTTTTTGACGCCTTGATCTTAAAGCGAAATAAAAAATAGACGCTCAAAAGTGTTTTTTCTCTCCCTTGCTCGTTAAGTCTAATGTTGTGGGAATGTTTATGCAACATACACATTAGCTCCACCATCTATATGGACTGCATATGCTAAACACGAACAAAAAGAAAAACAAAAATGAAAGAGGAATAACGTTGGAGAGGAATGGCAAATAAAAAGATATAAAGGAAATACAGTCGAGGCTCGTTAGAGTGAAATACAATAAGGGCCACAAGTTAGTTCGTTATATCACATATTCGTTGTCAAAGAGATAAACATCAGCTGTAACAAATCAGCAATCTGGCTCGCGCGGAAATCCTAGGCGCACAAACGCATTATTCCAGGCACGAAACCTATGGTAAACTTGGTAATCCTTACCGGTTTCCCTGTGACCGCCCGCATTGCGTGTGACGCTCGAGGAGCATCGGGGATGGCATGATTTTAGGGCTAAAAAGGACCAACACATGCAAGGAGACAAGGCGCCTATATCGCTAAAATCATGTCGAGTATTCACCAAGTCGCCCAGTAACAAGTTCTTCTTGGGCATCGAGGAGTAGGATGATCGTGAGTTTGTGCTCAACTGTCGCTAGAATTTACGTCATGTGTACGGTGAATGGATCGATAGCAATATTTATGCTGCATATATTTCCGCACTCGCTACTGTACACGTTACTTTGTGTTACTAGGTTGGGTTTCGGTTTCAGTCCTGGGATTTTTATTTGTTTAAAATTATTTTCAAATCTTATCAGAATTCTCGCTAGCCTCACGACAGGAGTGTATCGGGAACGTAGGATTGCCATTGCGTTGACATTGTCAAACACCGGAGTTATAGGCTTCAGAAACAGTTTTGTGCCTGCAGGGCAGCGAAAGTAGCTGTGAAATCACAGTCAAGTAACGGTCTTTATAGGGACGCTCAGCGTACACCAAGAGCGCCATATAATGCAACAAAGCAGGCGAGAGGTACGATATGTTCACACTAATACATACGATTGCCAGAAAATATGGCGGAGTCACACACGAGGGCGCCTTCGTCGCCATCCATGCGTCATCGTGCCCGTGATGTCCCGTGACAATATTACGTTCTGTTCTGCTCAGCCTTATCTGTTAGGGTGTGATCCGTTCCCCTAACGAGGATCTCCTGCCACCCGATTTGCCTCACGGGACACGCACAATAAGCTCTCGGCCTTTGGCGAGCAACGTCATGTTCAGGAGTGTCGAAACAGCTCCGCACGAGCAGCAGCCCCCGCCACTGCAGCAGCAGCAGCAGCAGCAGCAGCAGCAGCGCCAAAGTAGGGAAGATGTGACCACACGGGGCACTGCCATTCCGGCTTCAGCGCGCCCTGTGTCCCAGTAAGAAGCCGGAGGCCTTGGTTTGGCTGCCAAACAAAGGCGGCCCTTCTTCTTCGCCGTCCGGCTGCCCCTGACAGTTGCAGGCCGGTGCGCAAGAATCCATCCCGTGGCCGCCGCCAAGAAGCGCAGCTCGGATCCGAGGAGCACAGAAAAAGAAAACAATGAACAAAGACTCGTTATTCGCAGGCATCCTCCTCCGGCGGCAGGAGATGCGTGCGTCGTATTTGTACGCGGAGGATAGCGCGCAGGCCGCCACCGGCGAAAAGAACATTTGGGAGAACTGGCCGTTGTCAACCCGTTATGCGTTTTTAACTGCCTTCCAACGGCCCATAGCGGCTCTGGAAATACTGGATGCAAGGACGCGAGGAAGCCGGTAAGCCTTGTTTTCGCCGCTATCGGCCGCGAATCGCCATCAACCGCCGGCGGAGGAGCACGATGCCTGAATGATCCGTCTCAATGCCGTTCGCCGCATTACCGAGAGAGTGCAGAACATCGCGCACGGGGCTAGAGGGAAGCGCCGACAGGATCGGCCACAAGATGCCGGCGGCATTTTCTTTTTCTTCTCGTCAAGGCACCCCCTGGACGGCATCAGGTCGCTTCGTTGCACCCCCCCCCCCCCCCCCCCCCATTCTTTATTTCTTTCTTTCGTAATCAAGTGTCACGTCAAAAGGGATCGCTCCGGGCGCCGTTAAGGTTGGCCAGAGGCACGTCGCTGTGACATTTAATCGCGATGCGGCCCGACGACGAGACCATCGAGGAAGGAAGATGGACGCGGGAACGTTGTGGGAGTGGCGAAACAGGCGGGCAAGTGTCCCACCTGGAGACCACTTGCGTAGTTCGCGAAATCGCGTTGCTTTGCTTGACTTCCCCGTGTGCGCATTACCGCGTACGTGACACTCCTAAAGTGTGACACTCTTTGGGTCGTGTAATCCCGTCCCACGAGATTAAACGCAATCATTCCCGTGGGTAAATTGGCAATGAGAATGTGTGTCGTCCACATTCCTCCTCCAAGGAGCGCCGTATAACCTTCCTCGAGAGAAAGTGTCGGGCTCGCACATCTGGCAAAAGAATGCAGGCGGAAGAGTTGCGAAAGTTATTGTAAGGGGGCGTATGTTACGCAAGCGGGTATTTTGCGGGTTTCCAGTGCTACATTAAACCTGGAAGTAAACGCGCGCACATTGAAACAACGTGTATGCAGGAGAATGTATACGTATGTTCCCATGTGAATTCTTATGCGAGTACCGCGGCTTATTGTAAAATATTATATTGACCAGCGTGCATAATTGTGAAAAATATTTCTGCCTGCTGAAATAAAAACGTCAACGTTACCAAAAGTGTTCACTTCCGGCTTTATTTATATTTGCTAGTTTTTTGTATACTTCTACACCTTATTGCTTACAATTCTCTCTCTCTCTCTCTCTCTCTCTCTCTCTCTCTCTCTCTCTCTCTCATTTTTTTTTCTTCTACGCATTATGTAACAGGCAGCTCACCTCACAGAACTACACGTGAGACCTCGTTTCAAAGTGATACATGCCATTACCTATATCTGTGCAATCTGCGTCAGAAAGCTTATGTAACAGAACAAAAGAAAAAGATTGTCGCTTCAGTCAGCACATATTCAATGAGACTCGTTAAGTAAGGGGGTGGGGGGTGGGGAAGACAGGAAACGGAGGGGAAAATGGTATTCTAAACAGCTGATATTGTTAGCTGGCATGAGCTGCTATCACCAGCTCGCCCGCCACGTTCCTAACACGAACGATATGCTACTCGACGCTGTCAACTTGTACCATAGAACACCCTTACCCAAGGACACAGAGAGAGAAAAAAAAAGAATACGCATAGCCCCAACAATGCACTTCAAACCTATGCCTAAGATACTTATATTTAATCACGCAGACCACTGCAGCGGTAACTGGTCGCTACTTGCACTGAAGAAATCTTGAACCATTAACTTTTGAGCCCCCACTCCGAAGATGTGCGCTCTGCCCGCCTGCGCATTCAACGAGGAGCCACCATTGTGAAAATTCGCTAATTGTTGCGCTATACGATTCGCTGATTACTCACGAAAGCGCGTCAGGCAGCGAAAGATCGGTGATTCAGAAAACAACCTTCCCGTTTCTTATATCGCCGCGATCGCTCGAGTCCCGATAGGCCGGCTCTTCCTCCTAATGGATAATGGATGTGCCGAGCTCGCTGGGCTATAAAGCGGCAGGAAAGAACAACAAAGACGTAACCGTGAAGGGGAGGGAACACTCCATTCTCATTGAGAAAGACATCAAGAGGTCGGAGAAACGACTGCCAGCGCATTAATGTTTAACGTGCTACACAACTCGCGAAAGACATGATACATGGCCTTAACAAGGGTCGCTCCAGATCGAGGCCGCCGTTAAAACTTGTCCTCCGGACGCCGGCGAAAGGAACAACCGACTCCGGGTATAGCGGGGGTCTGATTCCGTTTTATACGTCGAAAACGAAACCATTTCCGCCGGAAGGTCACCCAAACGATCCCCGCGCGCGGTATACGATTCATAACAGGGTCGTTTGGGAGATATTTCCGTTCGAGAACGGTCGACGTCGATTACGCTTGATGGGGCGCAGTTCATCGAGGCTCGTGTCGTATAATGCGCCCGATACCGGAAAAAAAAGAAGAGCGCCGGCCACCCCCGGCCTCGCGCAACAGCAAAATCGTGCGCCGCAGTTCGCCCTCGGCTAAGCACCGGCGCTTTCGCGTGCGTCGAGAAAGTGTCCAAAGCGGCGGGCATCGTCAAGACGATCACGAAGCCGCTGATGACGGACGAGAGTGACGCCTCGGAGGACACGCTGATGCACCCAGGGGTCGGCCCGCGGCCGTGCTGGCAATTACTGAACGCCGCGGCGCCGGACAAGTGGGTCGCGCGGTCGTCGCTTTGGCAGGTCGCTCGGAGCGCGCGTTGACGTGAACCGCGAGCGACCTCCGGCGCGGGCACGATCTTCGCGGACGTCGTTTTGTGGCGTACGGGGAAACTTCTTCCGCGTGGAACAAAAAAGTGGAACGGGGCATCGGCCATGCTGCGAAGAAGGCAGGCCGCGCGATGGACCGCACGGCGCGCTGCTCTGCTTGACCAAACTGCACAGCGCGCGGCACCGATATTCGGCCGGCAAAGAGAAAGCAAACAATGAACGGCGACTCTTTACAGTCGAGTTCGGTGAAAGTTTTCAAAGGCAGTATACGGCGGTGGCACGTTTCTGTAAAACGTGTTTTGCTGCCATTGAATACTGCCCATTGAAAGCGTATAGCGCATCTCTCGGAATGCGTGCGCTCCATGGCATTGTGTAAAGCTATGGGGACCTGCGATGCTGATAAGTATAGCTTGAATATAGGCTATTTAGAGCTGCGTGGATCATAGTAATTACGTATACTCTTAAATATTCACCGTAATATATATATATTCCCCATAATGTTAACTCCCTACTTCAAGTGGTGTGCTGACGATGCGTCTGATTTCATCGTGAGATTTAGGGACCTGTATCATGAGAGCGATACAGGGCCCTAATTATTTGTGTGGCCGTTTACTGTTACTAATTAATTGCACTAATTGGTCACTGGAACATAGTCCGCAATGTACGGCGACATTCATACGCAAGAGGTGGCCAGCTAACATTCCTTGTGCAAGCGAATAGCTGCGTGATTCGCAAAGGTTCTTCGGTGGGCTACTTATTTCCCGAACACTATGGCAAAACAGGGCAAACGACGGGACAGTCAAACAAGTAGGCGAGTGATTTGATAGCTCTGTCTCCTGCTTGTTTCAATGGCCCGCCATTTGCACTGTTCTGCGATAAGCTTGATACTTACTTGCTGTGTTCAATGTTCCCACGGATAATCTTTCTGCTTCTATAATAGTGAAACTATGGCGAAAAAATTCATGCGTTGTTATTTCAGTTGAATATGACTTACGACAAGATAACAGGCAAATGACAGGATAGCATCATCTGTTGCGCTCCAAAATAGAAGTGGCACCTCATCTGCCTGCCTGTCTGTCTGGTTTGTTTGTTTGTCTGTTTGTCGCTGTTGTCATATGCATTTCCTTAATTAAGTCAGCCTGCACGTGAAGACAGAAGCGCAGTCGGCGTGCTGCTCATAAGGGCCCACTACCAAGCGTGCGCGCAGCGGGGCTCGGGGGATGCATGGCGTGGTCGCTGTCCTCCTCACTTCTGAAAGCGGGAACTGTGAACTGCACGCTCGAGTGCATTCGTGTAAGCCTTACGAAAGCCGGGCACCTGAGTGGGTCGAGGTGGATCTTTCAGAAAACCATTGCACACGAAGGCCAACCGAACGACAACGCGGGTTCGATGTCGGCCGTGGTGACCGCATTTTGCCGGTAAAACCCTAATACATAATGCTCGGTTTTTACGTCTCGCAGCTTGCCGTACGAAGGATCGCAGGCGAAATGTTCGTGTAAAGGACATAATTTCCCTTTACGCCGCGCCTATTGGGAACACTGCGGCGGGCAACCCTGTGTGAAACTGCTCCAAAGGGAGCCGCATCGTAAACAGAATCCCTGCAGAAACACGCCTGGTCTAAACTGCAGTCTCGATCGAAGTGTTCTCCAGTCCGACAAAATCCAATGGTCCTCTGTGGCGCCATGGCGCATTCGAGCACACCCGCCCGCTGGGTGCCGAAGCCTGTGTCGCAACCTGCGCCGACACGTTTCACCGGCGCGTCCAATGTCGCGCTCGTCGTGCTCCACCAACGCGACGAGAGCGCTCGAAACTGGCGCGTGCCCAAATCACGTGCGTGCACTATTTCCGGCTTCCGCGTCGCGCATCCAGCATACAGATGGACCAGCTGTTGATGGTAGCGCTCTTTTCGCTCTGCGGCTGATCACCTCGTCGCCGGCGCGGCCGCCACGCGCGCGAATAACGGAGCATCCGTGTGTGACGATGCCACAGGGGGCGCCGTTGTCACGACATCCTCTCGGATCCCCTTCTCTGTCCCCTCTCTGCGTTCGCCGATCTGTGAGCACCCATTTAGAAAAAAGAAGAAAGAAAGGATGGCTTGTCCGAATACTCGGGGATGCTGCAGATATTTTTCATCCAGTTTTCATCTTTCTATTCTTCAGCTATCTTCTCGTCGCTGCGCTGGATCTTTGAAGTTTCCTTTATTTGAAGTACTTTGATTAACTCCCCACTATTTCCCCTACTTAGCACCCGCTGGACCAACAACCACCAGAAATTACCATGAGTTGAATTTGTCTGCTTTTTTTTTCATCGTGCAGTGGCGTTTAAATTTAGTTTTTGTGAATTCTCTAGAATTGTGGAATGCTCTGCCTGGTTAAGTTAGATCTTCACCACTCAATTAGTTTTTATTGTATATTGATAATCATTGATGTTTAGTGCACTTTGTTATGCTTTACTATGTAGTGTATTTGCCCCCTCCTGCAATAGCCCTTCGGGGTCGTAGTATGTTGAAATAAATAAATAAATAAATAAATAAATAAATAAATAAATAAATAAATAAATAAATAAATACCGTATAGATAAACCCGCCTCGATGGATAGAGGCTGCAGTGTTGTATGCTGAATGCGATGCGAAGGTGAACCGACTCCCCAACCGCGGCGACCACTCAGAGTGTTCATGTTCTTCTAACCTCTGGGGACTGGTTAAGCAAGCGTAACTTCGGCGTCTCTGGCACCTCACATAGTATATGCTGCTTTTTAATGATCGATGTCGATCAGTCAGTCAATCGTCTAACTTGTCAGCTAACTTAATTGCCAACAACAATATGAGTACAAAAACAGCACAAGAAGAAAAGAATACCGGAAATATTTCACCATCTTTCTAGATTCGTCCGAATAGTGTTTATTTTCTCTCTATTTTTCTTTTTCTCGTGAAAAAGAAAAGGGGTGAGGGGGGGGGGGGGGGCTGCCCTACGGCACGAAGTAATTTGGCAAAACAGGCGCCGGTGGACGAGTGTTCATCGTGTTTTGTGTTTTACAACCTATCGTGGCATTAAAGTGATCGGAACAGTGACTGTCTGCAACCTCCTACTACATGTCGAACTCAACCACTAGAGGTTCCAATAGCGATCTATTATGAAAATATTTGTACCGTTCAGCCGCAAAAGGAATATATGGCCTGCTGAATTCGCGCGCGAGTTCAAGTTGTGTTGCCAATTGCAATTCAAAGGCGGGCATTCTTTTGTTGACGAGTGAAAAGAAGGGTAATGAGGCCAGGGACAGCGACCAATGCCCTCATGGCTTTACGATTGATGATCTTCGTATGGCACCACTAGTACGTTATTTCGTTATCTTCTTATTTCAGCAAAATTATATGTTGCGCTACCTGTTTTTTTTTTTTTTTTAAGTTCCTGGTCAGGTTATCAAAGGAGGACGCTTTCTTGAAGGGAGAACTCTCAAGCCGGTGTATGAGGCGGCTTTCACGCATTTTCCAGGACGAAGAAATATTTTGTAAATCGTGGCCACCCCAGGGAACTCGAGAACTATATGTAATTTCAAAGGTAATGAATACGTATTCATTTCTTAAAATACTCAACTTATGTAATGGGCTTTTCAGCATGATTAAGGCGCCCGTTTGCTGCTTTATGCTTTCCTTTGTTTTCTTTCTTTCTTTCTTTCTTTCTTTCTTTCTTTCTTTCTTTCTTTCTTTCTTTCTTTCTTTCTTTCTTTCTTTCTCCCTCAAAACTCAATCAAAACGAAGTTTTACCTTCTTGCAAGTGCATTTCAGAAATGCGATTTGTTCTGTCTTGCTCGAAACGATGTTAAAATTGGCACACTTTTGTCATATTAAGTAATTGAATCATTCGCTTGCTTTACGCATGTTGATCCTGGAACATCATTTAAGGAGCCGGCTTTACTATATATGCCTGCTGTGTGGAGACAAACGCACTTTTCGATGTCTCTTTGCTGATGGGTGTGCGATGAGCTGAGTCGCGGCACTGTAGAATTGACAGAATATATTAACCAGCCAGCCGTCACTCCAGTATACGCTTATTGTTATCCTATAGTAAGATTGTAGTCCACCACATCTGAGCGTTAATTTCATGTTGCCAGTCACTCCATATTCGCCGCGCACATGGACGAAAATTTCCCTTATTTGCTGTCTCTGAAGGCGTATGTATCAGTTCCGGTCCCCCGCAAGAAAGTCACGACTTTCTCGCAAAATTGAATGCGTATCATTTCCATACTCTGTTAATTCTGTGGCGCTACGTAAGATGTGTGAGGTAAATGACCTAGGTGTTCTCATTGACACACCTTTACACTTTTCTTCTCACACTAAGCGCGTTGCTATGCCAGGTCTTCGATCTCTCGGCTCTGTTTGCAGACTATCAAGAGAATTCAACTCTCCGATACTCTCCCTTAAATTGTACTCCGCGATATGTCTACACCAACTTGAATATGCTTCTGCGATATGGAACTGAATCTCTGAACCAACAGTAACACCGTCGAACGTGTCCAGAAAAAATTCTTAAGAACATACAATCATCGATTTCATCGAAAGGGCTCTGGATCTTGCCCAAATACAGTGTTGGTTTATTGTCACTGCTATCTCTTCACCGCCGCCGAAATCGTGCTGATTTACTGTTTCTTTTTAAGCTTTTGCACAGTACTATAACCTGCCGTGAACTGCTCCAGTGCATCAATTTTCGAATTCTGCGCAAGATAACTAGAGAGCAAAGGTCTTTTCATGTACCCGCCCACCTATGCCAACACTCGACCATCTAGAGAATACAGAATCTTTATAATACGTATTTTCTAAACCTTAATATTTTTCAAGGCTCCCTACCATTGTCGTCATCTGAGATTTGCACTGTCACTATAAAATAAGATCACCCATTGTACGTTTCTTTTTTTCTTTTTCATGTGAACTTGGTGTTCCGTGATGCCTTGGCGTGAACTGCTTTTATCACTTTCTATCTCTTTTTTTCTTGTTGTAGCTTGGCGCGTCTTCCCGACTTTCCTTTGTTGTTTTCTTGCATTTCTTTCCCTGTATTTTTCATGATGTTGTTCTGCATCTGTTTCTTGTCCCTCTATACATCTAATCTTGTATTTATCCCTGTCGTGAGGATATCTTAAGATTTTCTTTTTTTTTTACATTTATTTGTACTTGTGCATATTTTCCCAATTTCATTGTGTAGTATTACCATTCCTTTGCGCGCGCCAGCGCCAGGACCTCTCGGTTGTTCTCGAGCACGTCTAAATAAATTTATATTATTACTACTACTACTACTACTACTACTACCACTACTACTACTACTACTACTACTACTACTACTACTACTACTACTGCGCCAGCTCGAGTGAACAAGTAACGCATATAAAAATTGGGGGACCCTTAAGCTTCGCCTTTAAGAGTTGAACGCGAGAGCGAAATCCGGCTCCTAGTGTGCACTTCAACCACTCAGTGCATACTTATTAATGTGTGTTGTTACACACACACACACGCGCACAGACACAGACACACACACACGCGCGCGCGACGTATCTATAGTAATGGTAGTGGTTTTCGATCTATTTAACAGCACTTTTATATCAACATCATGACAATTTTGTACAGTGATGTAGTCACATCGTCCTGTATTATGAACTGCGCGTAGGCGTGACACTTTTATTCGTAAATGGTCACATTCTGTCGTCCTTCGTGCGTTAACTATCTGGCAGCTGTTCGATTTGTTCTTCTGGAGACCTCTTCCGGCCAACCGCAACAAGCATCGCCTTATGGTCCGTGAAATGGCAACTGCAGTACTTCACTTCTTTAATGGTGTCGTGAGAATGAATTGCTAAAAAAGTGGATGCAGAGCATCCGACGAGACCGCATATAGGCTCTGCTGTAGTCGCATGGCCTCCGAGATGGCGGGCGCGCTCGCCGTCTCGGAGGCCATGGTAGTCGAGACATTGCTTGATATGTCCTCCGCTAGATGGACATCTAGAGAGAACGGACAAAAATAATTATAAAAAAAATGGACTTTCTGCCATAAGGGGCAGGGAACTGGGCTATGAATTTCCGTTTTTGCTATAGTATGATCGATTTGATTGAAGTAAATTTAAAAGGCATGAGGAAAATTTAAAGAGAGGAAAAAAAAAAGTTCTACGAGCCTGGTGGCGCACAAGTCACCGCCCCGTTACAAAGGGGACGCTCATAGCATCCATCCATCCATCCATGGAGCTGTTATTTTTTCGCTCACGGACGATTTTTTTTTCGCTCACAAGAGACGCATGGAGACGCCGACACCGACGGCGGTATTTCTGAGGAACGAGCTCTCTAACGCTATCGCGTTAATATACCGTACACGTGTAAAATGTCAGGAGGGCGGCAGAAGAGGTACAACGTGCCACTATCCGTGTCCTTTAGATTTTAAGCAGTGCGTTATACCGCGTTGTAATCGCGTTGTTTGGCATCACTGTACGCGTACACCAGCATGACTTGGCGGCCACTCGACGGCCGAGACACATGTATATGATCGATGCCTTCAGCCTTCTTTATTTTTTTTATCATTTTTAATAACATAGGTTCATTATGATTATCATTTCTAATCATTATTTTGTTACCCTACTTAAATATTGTATAATTTTATACCATAATATCTGTAGACGTTTTAACCCGCTCCTGTAAACATCCCTGACGGGATTGACAGTATTATTAAATAAAAAATAAAAAAATAAATATACGGCCTCGGTAACTGCAACGGAAAAATTGCGATTAACGTGGTCGTGCGTACCACAAGTAAAACTTGCCCGACACGTTCACTTCGTGGTGAACGGAAATGCGCTTCAATAGGGACTTAGGATGATGCATCAGAACGGTTTCACCCAGGAGGCCTATGGCGTACCAAAGAGTATATGCTATTCCGTGCTGGTCCTCCGCGATTGGTCAATCCTGCCTAATTGACAGGCAGAGCTGGCCAATTTCTGCACAACCCCGAATCCCTGGTCGGTAAGTCCTGTCGGGACAGGAACTGAACTGACCAATCAGGGAGGCACCAACACGGTATTACGTGTTCTGCGGTACTACATAGGCTCCGAGGTGGTGTCACGTTCTCGTGTGACAGCGTATCTGTCGTAAATGTGTACATACGGGTCGACCTAGGTTCGTCAAACAGAAAGACTGCTTCACGCGCTAATTTCGTCTATGGAGTACATTCAGAATTTATAGGGCCATCTCTGTAACATTACCCTGTAAACATTTATTTGCTGCAGCATTCTAAATAGGGGAGCAGGCGACCATGGTTGAAAAAGCGATTTAGCTCATGCCAAATTAGTTGGAAAAGATCACTGTTGTCTTAGCTCTGCCTTTGAAAAGTCATTTGAGGACCTGGTGGTAGGAAAAGTGAAAAAAAAAAAAGAAATAAAAAGACCTGCGGTGACATATTAGAGGCGAAGATTCAGGAAAAGCGTGTATGTGGGTGCGGCACGTGTGTCATTTCCACCAGGCGCTACAAGAAATGTGCGACACATAACTGAAATGATTAGATCGATTCATGTGGCCTCCGGTCTTCCGCAGTGCCTTCACGTTTCTGTTTTCTGCCGTTTACCTCTTTAATGGATTCGGGCTCTTCCGCAATAAAGTTCACCTGTTATCATATGCCCACGTGTACGGCTGCGTTTCGGTCAGACAATCTCACAGTACTGATTCATTGTGTAGCACAGGCGTTTTGTTCGGCGAGTCATCTAGTATATGCTGTATGGCAGCACTGTTCTCATAACAGGGCACGTTCTGCGGAAGCCTAACCTTCCATAGATGTGCATTGGAATTAATCCACTCTCAACCCGCCATTTTGTAATGACCTATAGCAACGAAAAAGCAGGGATGTCGGACATATTATTTACTTGCTGTAAATGATAACTGGCAGCGTCCGCACGGCCTTAAGGCCAAACGTCTCAAACCACTGCCAGGTGTATCCAAAAGACACTGTATACAACGAACGTCGAAGGTCAAGTTACGTGCTTCAAAAGGAAGCCCACACCACCTATGCAACAAGACATACAGACACGCAACGTGTCCCGCGGCGCACACGATTAAGTTGGTCTACAGGCGACTTCGTTTATTCGATCACGTCGACGCCGGCGGAACGTATAAGGTCGGCGAATAAAAAAGCCTCTCTCAGCCAAACAGATCTGTGGCAATCCCCGTGTACGACACCGGGTGCGCTGGCAAGGTATAAATGCAAGTCAAAGAAACTCGGGCGGCCCTGCCGTGCGACCCCGCCGCAACAGGGTGTAACAGGACTCGTATATCGTTCGGCATGCGCGCGCGCGCGCGCTTGTTCGTGACAAGAGGCGCTCGGAAAAATAAAAAGGCGGACACGTCGCAATTCAATGTCGCGCCGGCAGCCGCGCGGCTACGCCGTCGGCATCGTCAGACGCATAACTCAAGCGCATGCCGAATGGTCTATGCAGGCTTCGTCCCCCCAGTGTGTGTGCTGCTCCCACTGGACTGGGCGCGATGGGCGCGTTCGCGGAATCGGCCGACATCGCGCCAGGCGGCCTGGATCGGGGGACCATTTTCGAAGCTGTGCAAACATTGCATGCTGCGACCGTGATGTAGCGCCTGAGGTAGCAGTCGAGCCCGTGCTGCGCCCGCGAGCTCGCTGATTTACGGCGCCGCACGCGCTGTGGCCGCTGCTCACGCGATGGTTCGCCCCGCGCACGCGGGCAGAAGCCGTGGGCAGTCTCCGACGACGCAGACACGGAGCCGAACAGGGTGCTTCGGAGTCGTATCGCGTAGCGCCGCTCCGGAACGACCGTGTATATGTTACAGTGGGAAAAATGTGCTACAGGCACTTGAATCGAGAAGGAACAAGAAGAAGAAAAAAAGAAAAAAAAAGGGGGGGGGGGCGTATATGCAAATTGCTTGATTTGTGTATACGTACTGTAGCGCGGTAAGTATAAAAACAGGCTTTAGGCTATAGTGATAGCGAACGCTTTTAAGAAAATGAAAAAGAAAAGGTGGCATATTCGCTAACTAAATTTACCTCGCTGAAAACACTAACGTCTTAGGAAATGCACGTAGTGAAACTCGCTATCTGCTGAAGCTATAGTGGGCAGTACCAAGTTCACGCCCTTAGTAAAAAATTTCGTTGTAAGCACTGACTACATGTTAATGAGCGCTCATACTATTGACTACTTCGTTAGTACGGTTAGTAACGCGAGTAAACTACAATTACCGAAGCAATGCATTCACGCAAACTCGGTTTCTATGTACCGTTTTAAATTGCCATGTCATTCTGGTTCTATTGCAAAAGCGATGAAATATCGAACTGTACGGCCTTGTCCCGTTTCTTTAATTAACACCTTCTTCTTGTTCTTCTTCTTGTTCTTCTTCTTCTTCTCCCTAATTGTTTGATGCAATTACTACGATAAATACACAGCACTACGACATGTTTAGGTAACAATGCACATAAAAACAAACGATTGACGAGAGAAGGCACACACACACGCGCGCGCGCGCGCGCGATTTTCAACGTTTGTACGCGAGATGTATATTCTATAGCAAGCTCAAAGCTATGTATGGCCCTATAGTTTGGAGTAGCATACGTTGCACCGGTGAATAGCCATGAATTTAGAGCAGTAATCCATGTTTTGGACCATGGTTCATACGCCTATTCTTTACATATGTGTTCCATGACGTAGCACAAAACTGTTATTCAAATATGATCAGCAAATTATCATTGTAACTGCAAGCTTGTGTGATTGAGGTAGACCCATCTACAGAGCTTCTTGCAACATACAGAAGTGGCTTAGCAGTTACCAAGGCAAAAACACTAAGAAAAATTGGGGGACCCTTAAGCTTCGCCTTTAGGAGTTGAACGCGATAGCGAAATCCGGCCCCTAGTGTGCACTTCAACCACTCAGTGCATACTTATTAATATGTGTTGTTACACACACACACACACACACGCGCGCGCGCGCGCGACGTATCTATAGTATTGGTAGAGGTTTTCGATCTATTTAACAGCACTTTTATATCAACTTCACGAAAATATTGTACAGTGATGTAGTCACATGGTCCTGTATTATGAACTGCGCGTAGGCATGACACTTTTATTCGTAAATGGTCACATTCTGTCGTCCTTCTTGCGTTAACTATCTGGTAGCTGTTCGATTTGTTCTTCTGGAGACCTCTTCCGGCCAACCGCTACAAGCCTCGCCTTATGGTCGGTGAAATGACAAACAGCACGTTGTCTAATAATATTTGCTGTTTGCTTGATATGATACGTTCCCTGTCCTAGAACGGCGGAACCATATAGGCTCTGCTGTAGTCGCATGGCCTCCGAGATGGCGGGCGCGCCCGCCGTCTCGGATGCCATGGTAGTCGAGATGTGTTTTCCACAATGTCTCACAGATGGCAGCACATTATCTAATGTTTGTTTGATATGTTCAGTAAAGTTTATTCCTCCTACAAATCGCCGAATGAGCCTACAAATCGCCGAATGGGCTCATTTTCGTCGTGACACCTGCCGAACAAAATGCGTTAAGGAGACTCCTTCGACTACATGACATTTATGTAGTGTTTTTTTCCGAAGCACTTGCAAGTAACATCGTGGCTTTCTCTTTATTATCAGACACACTAAAACAACGGTCACTTGACTACAAAACTAAGCACAAAGGTGAACAAAAATTGAATCTCACTTGAAGCGATCACTTCTGTGTCGTACACGAGATGAAATCGTCCCGCGCGCTTTTATTCAAAACTCCCTTAAAGCAGTCAGAGGTTCGATCTGGCTAAGCCACTCAGGCACACGCTCTTGCTGCTTCAATTCCTCGATGTATCGTGCCATGCACCGCCGAAAATATATACGTGCTGGCTGGGCATCAGGATCGCAATGGTACCCAGCCATTCTGGAGCGCCATAAGCAGTGGAGGCCCGTAAGCATTATTAGGTCGTAGGGTAATCCATCATCACTTTTTATCGCCAAGTACCTTATACCATGGGGATCAATTGGAAATTCCTTTTTCAGTGTTCTTTGAAGGACATCCCAAAAATACACGCCTTCCCAGCAATGAATGAAAACGTGGTCTATATCTTCCGGCTTTTTACAGATTAGACAGGCAGTGCCCCATGGTAAGAAAAGTCCTCGCTGTTCCATGAAAGTTTTAACCGATAACGTGCCCGTATGGAGCTTGAAGAAGAACGTTTTTGTTGCAGGTTGGACTGGCATCTTTTTGACACGCTTCAATACGTCAAGACCAGGGCCTCCACTGAAAATGGCCCTGTACATTGGAACAGGCAAGATAGTGTCACGTACATCATTATACAGTTTAAAAAAAGAAAAACATCGTGGCTTTGTGGTATGACACCTGCTTGCCACGCAAACGGCCCGGGTTCGATCCTCAATGGAACCGAAAATTTTTATTCTGTATTTTGTTTGCATCTTTCTCGATTTTTCGGTCACGGACGATTTTTCGCTCACAAGCGACGCCGACACCGACGGCGGAATTTCTGCGAAACGAGCTCTCTAGCGCTATCGCGTTAAAACCTTCTTGGTTCGTAACAGCAGCACTTCCGAGCTCTGCTATAGCTGCTGAATAGTAAAAGCACCGGCGAGGGTAGTAAAATGTACTCGAAGCTAGTAAATTACTTCCTTCTAAGAATGAGAGTATGGGCGCAGGAGGTCGACCGATGAGCAGTAAAGATCTTAGCATTCGATCCTAAGAGACTATAGCGAATCGATATAACGATGATCCGTGAAACTATACAAAGGACATACGACATAACACCGATTACAGTTTGTAAGAGCTGCTTGTTATTGGCCTGTCGCTTTCATCGTTAGAAATGTGACGATAGTTCGGCACGAGCCATTGCAGTATATTTTGTAAGTTTGGCTGCCGGGGTCGAACTCATAAAATTCGGAAATGTACACAGGCCAGTAAAATACGCTCTTACAAACTTTGAGCGAAGTGCACCGAAACGCTATGCCTCCAGTCGCAGATCCTTTACGAACGCTTGTATGTTCCGCAGGCTGTCCTGATTGATCTTACGACTGCTGCCTACATTTCGTGACGTTAGCTCTACTTGCCGACTGCCAAGTTCTACAAATACGACGTGCAATGCGTTAGTGGTGCAGGTCGAGATATTTCTCCTTTATGCCTGTCTCTCACTTTCTCTCTCTCTCTCTTTCTCTCTCTCTCTCTTTTCAATACGGGTCCTCAACTGCACTGAGGGCGATACGAAACACATAGGGTTATTACAGGTTTTGTCTACGTGAGCAATGGTTACTAGACGAATATTGGTTTGAATTTGCATTAATTCTTCTTGTTGCTCTTCGTTGACTCTTAACACAGCCATCATAGCTGGATCCAAAGAAAATGGAAATGATATTTTAAAAATTGCTACAAAATATGACTCCACGAGGCACTGAGCCAGGAATGTCCGCCTCCAAGAAAAAGCGAGCTCCTTGATCTCCTTGTTCGCCTAAAGGTGCCTCGACCATTCATATACTATATGTACACTGCGTTGCCAAAGTCCTTGAGATGGTAAGGGGCGAGTTTATGATACTGTAGCACGCAACCTGACGACGCAAGTGCCTCGATGCATGTCTCCTTGCGCGTTCTCGCTTTGGCTCCTTCCGTCGTGTTGCACTTCAAACGCGAAAACGAGCAATCAGGGGCCGACATTCTGCACTGGTGTTATAAGTTGACCCGACCCCAGAAATATAAGTAGAACAATTCGATCACTGAAACGTTATATTATATAGTATATTGACAATCCCCCAACCGTTAGTTGTTGCCCTGACAAAGACAAGTGCACTTGTCGAAACGCTGCCTATAGCGACATTCCCTGTTCTCCAACGTTTTCAGCGATCATCTCCATCAACTGCGGCTGTTAGGCGTGATTCAGTTTACTTATGAACTAGTCGATAATTTTAAAGAACAAAAAAAGAATGAAAGGAACGATCTGTGGAAATGTAATGTCTACTATGACGTCAAAACCTACCGCTCCGTAATATGAACACACTACACATGGTTTTCAAGCGCCCGACATGCGAGGCAAGCGATGTCCTCTGACGGACATCACTCGTCCCACGGGGTATGGAAAGAGAAGGGAAAAGGTAAACAGTCTGTCGCGATTAAAGACATTAGGTAAAGGCCGGTGGATAACATGAAGAGTAGATATCCCTTTCACAGCCTTCTTGAGCAACGTTACGTCATATCGAGAGTATTAGACTAGTTATTCTGACAGAGGCCGGTCGTCCAACTAGCTGGTCGCGTTCGAAAGGGATTGTCCCAGTGCACTGTCTGTGGGCACTCACATTAACTCCGCCGAATTATTTTTTCATCAGTGCAGTGCACAGGTGTCGGCCGTGCGGAACGCATGGGCGTTGGTAAACCAACGCCCGACTGTATAGCCTACACAAAGCGGTGGCGTCTATAGGGCGAAGTGTTGAGAGAAGTCGAAGGTTGTACCAAGGGAATACGACTATACAGGCATGCTTGAAATCAGGTATGTTACGTTCCGTTCAGATGTGATGCAGTGACGTGCAAACATTGCAATCTTTCTTGGCAGTCCTAGACAATGGTGTGGATATAGCTGGTCGTCCTCCGCATAGACTCAACGGTAGATTGATCGGCATGGTACTTTCACTTCCATGGTCCCACGGTGACTTTGTAGGCATTGAAAAGTATTCTTGTGATTTCTTATAGGCGGTGTGGCGTTACCTCATACAGCTTCAAATACCAGTTGTTCGTGCACACCGCGGTGCAAGGTATGCAGCTATATACAGCTCCTTACCGCGTGATGGACCGACGCACAAATGGACAATTTTCCGCGGCTCACAGGCAGCGCATAGACAAGGTAATGCGCATGGTGTGTAAGAGAGGCAGTCATAGCGTGCTTTCCTTATAAGTGCATGGTCTGCAATGTGGAGTTCAACACGCAACCGCTACAAGACAAGTTAACAGATCACAGGATATCGTGGTGACCTTCGTATTCACAAATACGCCAAAGTCACGTTTCCTTGCCCGCTAACTGCGTACCAGGCAAACCAGGTGACCACGTTAGCCAGCAAGCGCCGCTGGATGACGCCGCCGGCCATGGCATCGCTCCACGAGCTCGAGCTTCGGTGGCCAAGGAGCTCTCGCAATCTCTGATCGCTCCTCTGCCTGCACCCATACTCGGCCAACGGTGGCGCACGATACAGACACGGACGGCTACCGGCAGGGCCCGCACGACCAAAAGAACTTCCGTTTCGAGAGCGCTCTCGATCCTCGCAGCCGCCTTAATTTCGCTTCTCGCCCTGGGGAGACATAAAGTGCGCAATTTATGCCACAAGGAAGCCAAGTGTGTGCAAAACGGGGTTTCTCGGCCTTTACGAGCACGGGGCACAAGCGCAGAGGCAAAAAAAAGGAGGGTGGTGATAGTGAGTGCCGCTGCCTTACGTCGGGGTCCCGCTGGTGACGAGCCACTGTAAAGCTGTCAATCGAAGCCGGAAGGCCAGCGGCCGCTCGGCAGCGGGGCGGGGCGCATCTAAATCACAGCCCGCGCACGGGGTCGCCGACGAGGCCTTCTGGGAAGGGCTAATGCCATTAGCACCTCTCGGGAGATTACGAGCCAGCCAGCGCGGCCGTAGTGAAAGCGCCGCCGTCGACGATGCCGTGGGCCGCCCACCGGACCACGTGCGCGCGGCGTGAGGGTAGGGCCAGCGGGAGACCTGCACAGAGCATCTCGCTCGTGCGTCGATCGAAGAAAAAAAGGAAAAAAAAAGAAAAAAAATGCTGCTTGTACTATATTACGTACAGCTCACCATGCGTTTAACGCCACCCGATTCTTTTTTTTTTTCCTCGTTATTTTCGCTATATACAGTCCTTTGACTCCGAATAATTGCACATCTCATGCACTTCGTCCTAGTCTCTGCACGGCCGCGAACTTCGATGACCCTGGGCTGAGCGTTCCTAATTCTCGTCAGAAGTATTCGGCACGTTGGACGATAAGTGTCATTCCTTATAATTAGATTTTTAATACTTTCTTTAATACTTCTTTAATACTTTCTTTAAACATTTCTTAGTGATCTTAGGCAACTTTAACCATGTGTATCTATGACCGTATTTATCTACCTTCGTACGTGCTACGAACGAACTATTGATAATGCACGCAGACAAACAGTACTCGACAGGCCACAAGAAAAACTGGTAACGTGGTAAGATGGGGCCAAACCTTTCGTCCTCTCGGTCCCTTTATGCCTGCGGTCTGTGTGCAACATTGATCGTTCCTTCGTCGCTTGCGTGAGAGCGCCAATGTCAGGACCCGCAATCGCTTTTTTTTTTTTTTACAGTCGCGTAGTACTTTTTCGAATCTCAGCACTTTCCCAGAAACCTGGAAAAAGCTGAAACCACTGCACCTATCATAATGAGATTGCATTATCCAGACAATAATTACCACCTTTTAAAACTCCTCCATTAAACATTTTCCTTTAAAACAATAGTTTAAATGTTGGTTAACTAATTATTCTACTTAATTAATGACCTCATTTAAAAATAACAGTCAGCTGCTGGTCAAGACGACAGTGAACAATACTATGATTGTTCCATTCTTGTAACGCGCACGTGGTTTTCTTTTTCTTTTTTTTTTTTTTGTAGCAAAGCGTGGCGTAAGTTAGCTGAAACAACCTGTATTTGTTGGCTTCATGTGGCGAGCGGTATACGTTTAGCGTGATCAGTACAAAGCATAGTTATCTTCAGAAGGGTTCATTACATTGTAGCTACATCTAACGAAACCTATAGTGGGGCACGCTCTCCAGTGTCGTCTAGTGGGTCTGGATCTAACGCGCATTGCTCGTGCTCGCAGCTCGCTCTGGGCTCGTGCCTTCAGCCGTCGACCAAGCTACCGGTCGGGCCTTACGCCAGCCTTCAATAAAAGCCTTTACAAGTGGTGGAGGTGCCGGGGTACCCTCACAACAACTTCGGCCTCTTTCCATGCCCCTGGAACTTCGCTCCCGCACAGTGCCGTCTACCATGCCTCAAGACGCCTCCCAGCAAACGCCTCCGCCCGCACCGACCATATATCCCGGTGTCCCTCGTGTCCATGACCAACCTGTCTTCACTGGCACGGATGGGACCGACGTGGAGGACTGGCTCACGATTTACGGGCGCGAGAGCGTGCCCTACTACTTTTCGCTACAATATCCAACAGTGACTGTAGTTACACTTTTTAGTGAATTATAAGTCCAGCATACAGATTGCGAACCAAGTTGCATGAGCAAGAGAAACAATGGGGACAGCTTGCGCCAAGTTCACGTACTTGGTTGACGCCCGTGTAGTGTGCGATGTCAGTGCACGTTAAAGAACCCCAGGCCGTCGAAATTTCCTGAGCCTTCCAATGCGCGGTGCCTCTAATAATCATATAGACTTCAATCTGCGGAAATCAATGAATCGATTAACGAGGAGGCCATGGGAACAGGGGCCCATTGACGCTGTCGTTGGTGAGCTTATGGGGAAGCTTAAGCATTATATATATATATATAATATATATATATATATATATATATATATATATATATATATATATATATATATATATATATATATATATATATATATATATATATATATATATATATCAAAAATGTTTCTTCCTTGCTACCGGGATAAATATACGATCAGAAAGTCACAGTGACAAACATATTATTTAGGATTTATTCTGACGTTTCGGTTGGAGACCAGCCTTTTTCAAAGCTGAAAGTTTTTCATGCCCCGCCACGGTGGTCTAGTGGCTAAGGTACTCGGCTGCTGATCCGAGGGTCGCGGGATCGAATCCCGGCCGCGGCGGCTGCATTTCGATGGAGGCGAAATGTTGAGGCCCGTGTGCTGTGCGATGTCAGTGCACGTTAAAGAACCCCAGGTGGTCGAAATTTCCGGAGCCCTCCACTACGGCGTCTCTCATAATCAGAACTGGTTTTGGGACGTAAAACCCCACAAAACAACAACAAAGTTTTTCATGGGCGCATGGTTTTTAAGTACACATCACGAACGTGCATAAAGGGGGGTGGAAAGGGGAGAGCTCACAAAAAAGGGGGTTTGGGATGCAGAGCCTTTGCTTCTTGGACACACCTCTGTACCCAAACCCCCCCTTTTTGTGAGCTCTCCCCTTTCCACCCCCCATTATGCATGTTCGTGTAGTGTACTTAAAAACCATGCGCCCATGAGAAACTAGGCTGGTCTCCAGCCGAAACGTCAGAATAAATCCTAAATGATATGTTTATCACTGTGACTTTCTCATCGTGTATATATATATATATATATATATATATATATATATATATATATATATATATATATATATATATATATATATAATGTCACATAGGAGCTTTACAAAATGAAACATTTTCTGATATCGGCTCCTGGCTTGCTAAATCAACATATATTCGCAAAAGTTCTTCATCGTAAATGTTGTTAACGTCGCCTGGTCGGTTTTGCTGATTATATTTCCCGCCACAGCCGCATTAGAAAGAGGCGCTAGTCGGGCGTCAGCTTCTACGGCTGCTCCTATCCCACCAGTGGTCCAGCGTCACGATTCAGAGACACATTCTCTTACACACATCCGTGCTGTACGGTTTGTTTGGGGAGAAGCCAGGGGATTTGAATTATGTTTTGCGTTGCTTCCTTAAAACTGCCAAGTTGGAGGTTCTCAACGCAAAGACATTCAGCTGGAACGCCCACGATTATAAAATCTTTATGACAAAACCTGCACCGAAGCTTGCGCCGAAACGAAAGATGAGAGCTTGTAGCATCGGCTGCATTGGCGGTAAACATGGCCCGCAGTTCATGTAGCGCTGGCTTTGGGTGTCACTCTTGGTAGGACCGCTGCAACAGCTCTCCCATAGTATAAGGCGTAATTGCCCTCATTCCTTGATACACTTGTTCTAAACACATTCTCCGTCTCTTGGGGGACAGCTCTACATAGCTCTCCCATAGTTGAGTACGATGTACCCTAAATCATCTACCACTTGTTCTAAACAATACACGTAACGTTCCAAGCGCAAAATTTGATAGCAAGATCTACGAAGGCAATCTTTGTGCCTATGGCAACGCGACTGCGTTGAGCTACACCAAATGACACCGTGCATGTTACTTGCCGCGCTCACTTAGTTGTAGTATAGCTGCCCCCCTCAATTTATTAAAACGAAACCCGCAGATAATGCGACAATGCTTTGAGTATGCCAAGAGGAACACTTTCACCTGTATTCTGATTGCGTAATAACGGTGTACAAACTATACTTGAATAGCACCCACTGCTTGAACCGCTCAACTGGTCACGGAGGTCGTGTTTTGATGTTCGTAAGCAATAACATGCGATGCCTATTACTGGAACAGTGCTGTATCATATTGCAGCTGACATTGAGATGTTCACTTTGTTAACCAACTAGACGGTATTCGCTTTATCCTACCCTGAACATTCAGGAAACGCTACTAAACTTCTTGAACTTTTTTCATACCTCCCTTACGTTTGTTGCTGAAAATGAGTATGTGCTAATTGCTGGAAGAGACCTCAATGTTGACAGGGATGGCAATTCGAGGGCAAACAGAGATGAAAACATTGTTATTCCCACGAACGGCATTTTAAATGTAATTACTAAGTCAACTAGAATTACTACTTGACCTGAATCCCCGTTATACTTATGTAATTTAGCATCAGCAAAATATAAAATCAAGAGTGTTATCCATTTGTATTAGCCATCATCTCCTTGTGTTCCTTTAAAAGAGCATGACTTCATTGCCAGCTTATTACAGATGCAACACTAAGTCGTTCTCGTAAAGCAGTGTCATGCTGGCATAACGTATGGTTAACTGAACTTATAATGTATATTCAGATACAGTCACAGATTTGTGTGCGGCTCATTCTGGTGTAAAAACGAGCAGACAAAATCGTAGAACATGAAAAATCGTAAGTCGCAAAGTAACTGCGCGAATAAATGAAGAAAAGAGGTGAACTGCACCGAAACGTTCTTAAGGCATTCTTCAGACGACTGGATAAGTATAGCAACAACTCCACGATGACAACAAAAAAAGACTGGTCAACAATACGAAACGACTGTGAAGGGTGCTCTGCTGTAGCATTTTTGTTTCGTCTGAAAAGTGCACGCCCGGATGACATGTAAACTGAATTGATTAGTACGTTCTTCATTGCAATTCTTCATGCATGCAACGCGGAAGCATTTGTTGATGACTGTTTGATGTGTGAATGTAATGGCGAGTTTCATTTCTTGAAAGAAAAAAAAGAGAAAGAAGGAAACTGGAAGCGAGCACACGTTCAATCAAACGCAGGCAGCGAAGATGCGCTCAGACAAGAGGAGAAGACGGAGTCGCGAGCACCCGCTTGGCCCCGTGATACGTTTCCCCGTTCTCGGGCCGTGTCACCGCGCCGGTGGTACAAAAGGCAAAGACCTCGCGAGGATTCCGGCGCCGCGTGGGAAACAAACCGAAGGGGGTAAACGTTGCGCAGCGTCACCGCCGCGGGGTGCGGGGCGTCCCTTTGTCTTCCCGCGCCCAGGTTAGGTGCCCCGCAGGAGACACCTGTTCGCCGCGGCCTGGATGAATGATTTTTGAGACAGACGACGGCAAAGACTGCTTCGGCGCCGGGCGCGCTTTCCCTTTCCCGAGGCTTCCCACGCGCGGCGTGTTCGGATCTCGGCTGCTGCCACTGATTACCGGAAACTGTCACCGATGCGGCGGCCGCGGAGAAGAGAGTGACGACGACGCGATGGGGGCGCAGCCTGCGCGCGTACAGCACGCGAGAAAGGAGCACGCGGCGTGCCGAAATCGCGGGTCAAAAGAGGACAAAAGGACGCGGCGTCTGCCTCGCTCGCAAACAAAAGATTCGCTGCACTCTGAACGAACGATTCGGCAGCTTCCTGGGCGATGTTATGAAAACAGAGGCGAGGGGGAGTGCATTGGCCGTTTGCGCCAGAAGAGGAAGCATTGACAGGAGAGAAGCTATCGTCGATGAACTCCGGACGTGGTGGAAGTGTTATGTGGAGGCACGTAGCGAGCAGTGCTCTCTGATGAGGAGTTGAAACGCTTTTCCGGTGTACGTAAACAGGGTGCGATCGGTTGCTGATATAGCTGGCGATAAGAGGACCGCTACCTGGCCTGTAAATTACATTTACGATATACGGGAAGCGTTGGACGCATAATATGACCAATGGTGTCCTCGTGCCTGCTATATGCCCGCCGTGGTAACTTAGCAGACATAGTATCGCACTGCACAGCTCGAGTAGGCGCGCGTTGGATTCCCGGTCCCGGCATTTCGTTGGGGGCAAAGTGCAAGGACTCCTGCGTACTGAAATTTCGGTGCACGTCAAAGAACCAGAGGTGTTAAAGATTAATCCGGAGTCCAACACTACGACATGCCTCATAATTGTATAAACTTCTTTTTGTATGTATTAAAGTTCACATATCGCTATTATTGTCAGCTGTTGCTTGTATGCCAAACTTCGGCCAACCCTCACACAGGGCATATCACTGGGGAAAGCAGTCAGTCAATGAAAAGCACGCTCACGAAGGAAGAAAGAAGAGCTTTACGACTTCTGCCCCAGGTTTGAACGCGCGTGTCCTTTATTTATTTATTTATTTATTTATTTATTTATTTATTTATTTATTTATTTATTTATTTATTTATTTATTTATGTGGCTTACATACAGTTCTTAAAGACTGCCTCTTGAGAGTTGCAAAATTCTAATTCTTGAACTGGAGTGCTCTATATAAGAGGTGGGAATTAACTGCAACGTAAACAAAACTTCCTTATTTAACAATTAACAAAATACTAAAAGGTATTTTTTAGCTTGATAACACATGTCGCAAGTTACTAATACTGGCCGGTGAGTTGGCAAGGTATGTGTGTTTGGAACGAATGTTAAGGATGGCCCGCGGTTTCAGGATACGCAGCTTCAAACTTGCACTAAGGTGTACCGTTGTTCCACTTGTTTGACGAAATGCCAGCTTATGTGTATACGAGCAAAAGTCAATGGACAATCAAAGCATCGCTTGACGCATTTTGGAAATCAATTTATTCAAGCTGTTGTCATGCGCCCTGACGATGTATTCGCCTTGCGAGCTCACCGGCTACAATTCAAGAAAATAGTTATAAACGTGAGCAGTAATTTTTCATATTTTGTCGTGCATTTCTAGTTGTTTTGCAATAACCGCTTGTTCGAGTAATACAGCTCAACGACTACTATTGTGCTATCTGTGACAAGTGAAATAAAACTGCAATAAACGTACAATTCTAGACTCACACAAAACAAAATCGCAAAGCAAATAAACACGCGTTGTTTATTTGCTTTAAACACACACACACACACACACACACACACACACACACACACACACACACACACACACACACACACACACACACACACACAAGGTATCTATACACCTGGTTTTTGTTATTGCTTGTTAGGTTTTTCATAGTGTAGATGGCTCATAAACACTATGTGTATTGCAGGGAGCCGCTAATTTATCAATGCCGCCTAACTAGTAAAATGAGCCCTATGCTAGAGCACATTTTTAAATGTAACGGAAGCATGGCTCAGAACCATAAAGACATGCAAATTGCAAAAGTGGCTATGTTTCATAACGGTGCCTATTATAGAAACGGCTTGTCCAACTATGATCTTTTTTTTTTTTCAATGTTACCTATATATCTATTTTATAAGTGCTCGGAAAAACTTCGTTACAGAGTTTTTACACAAAGATAGATTAAGCCGACTGAGTCAACATGAATTTATAAGGTGTATTTTGAATCTATAGTACTCTATGGAAAGCAGACTTGTTTAGCACGTTACTTAAAAAAAAAAATCCTGCAGCTCCCACGCATTGTGGGAATCGGTGTCACGCGAAGCAGCCAACGAGGAAATCGCCTATGACGAATTGTTTGGCATTGAGTCCAACTGTTACGAATAGGAGCAAGGTTTTTATGCTAGGCGCATCCATCCGCTCATGAGTATGCTTAACATGGGCTAACCAGGAACGTCGACAGCACAGTAGCGACTGAATGGTACGTTATGGTACGATGTAACGTTGGAAGCCGTGTTAGTCCAAAGCACAGACACCTGTTTTGTCGAAGAAAAATGCACTAAACAGTGCGTTGGACGTGCTCTCATAAGTGTCGTTCGTTGAAGTATTCCTATGTGATCGAACAAAGTTGCACAAAAGCATGCCGAATGGTAGCAGAACATATGTATCGCTATGATAATGCTTATCACACACTACAAGCGGATTTCACGTTGCAGAAGCTACAAATGCTGGTGTGAGAGGTTTATTAACTATTAATAGCGAGCGGCAGAAGCAGCAGTAGCCCAGTGGTATAGCGTGCTTGCCTGGCACCTCGAGAGCCCGTGTTTGATACCACCCTAAACCTTGGCAGGTTGCATGTGTGTCTGCGTGCTTCTTATGTCTACATTTCAATCGCAACCTGCGATAAATGGTGTTCCTTTCTTGTCTTTAGAGCGGAGCTCTTCGAGCCGGCCGTCGTGTGTGAACCGCGGACACAGAAGTGTGGGCCGATCCTGGAGCCAGTGTACCGGGTTAAGGTGCAGAAAACTTGAGGCGCCGCTCAAAGTTGCGGGTTCGATCCCCGCAGTCACAGCGTTTCATACGTCCACTTACCGCCGTCCCAGCGTTTCTTCTGTCTATTTTAGCTGTTCATTTGCTGACGTAGGTTCTATAAGATTCAAACACCTGTGGCGCATACCCGCACACCGTGGGCCGAGCACTACTGGTATGAGCCACAAGTGATTGCAGTGTCGTTAACCATGACGTAGATGACGAGTATATCATTTGTGATGTAAAGATCAGTGAGTCATGTTCATCATACATTTGTTCCCTACCATGCGAATATTCGGGTATATCAGGCGAACGAGACGACCAGGAGAGCACCGAGACGTAGGCGGCTAGATAGATAGATAGATAGATAGATAGATAGATAGATAGATAGATAGATAGATAGATAGATAGATAGATAGATAGATAGATAGATAGATACGGTCAAAGTGACTAGAGTTCGCCAAGAAATGCTTCTCATTGAAAATCATAACCGATTACAATTGCTATTAATTCACTATAAGAAGTAAGCGATTGCAATTACAAACTAAAGAAATGTAATCGTAAGATTACTCCAGAGTAGTTGATTACTTCGGTACGTTACTTTCCACACAACTCTTTTTATTACGGCAACACATGCACGAACATAACGACATAAACAACGAGGCCGCCAGTAAATCAATTGGGAAAAATCCGACCCGCACGTACGCACCTAAAACTTTTGTCATAGATTATTACTAGCACGAATGACAAGTGACACTTTTGTTTCGTGAGCAGCATCTTCAGTTCACCCC